>KK121068.1:139787-198136 GCA_000611955.2 Stegodyphus mimosarum
TTATGAGATGGAATCAGAACCGTTGGTTCACTGAAAGTAATCGGTTCTTTCTAATGACTCACCACTCACTAAAAGCCTCGATGATAAAAATCCGGAACGAGGGCTTAATCAAGAGCTGTTAGAGAGAATCGAACGAACACTGGTAAGAATCGAACGAGCATTGGGATCAATTAACGCAGTTGGAGCGAAGAGCAAAAAAATAGATATTATGCACAAATATTTTGCAACAAATCTGTATTTTATTCATATTACATATGAATTGTCGGAGATTTGTAACTATAAATGTTTGTAAGTACGAAAGAGAAAGGCACGAAGCGCTTTAAATTTTTTCAAGTGCGAAAGGCACCAACTGTTATAAATTTATGTAAGTGGATAAGACATCAACAAATTTAAATCCTTGTGAGCGCAAAATGCAACAAATGCTCTAAATTTTTGTAAGTGCAAAAAGGACTAACTGTTCTAAACTTATGTAATTCGAAAGGTTAACTGTTTTAAATCTTTGTGACTGCAAATGGCAACACATGTTCTAAATTTTTGTAACTGCGAAAAGCGTCAATTGCAAAGCGCTTTCCCTGCTGTTCGGCGGCTCCTTTGCGGCCCTGTCATGTGTTGCTGTCCGAATGGTTAATGTAGTTGGATTATAGTCACATTACCTATGTTTAAACATTGGATGTCTCCTATACTTCAACCTGACTTAACCTGCCTCTGTAGTTCTGTTCAGATACGGAGCTATAACTAGCTCGATAGGCTCAGTAAGGGCCAAACAGTTAGATTATAGTATTCTAGCCAAATTGAAGTTACTTGGAGGCTAGACCTTAACTTGATCTTAATTAGATCTTAACTCGACTATTCACTAAGTTCAACTAGTACTAGGAACAACACACAAGAAAGGTAAAAAGACCGTTTTATTTCAACTCAAGAATAATATGAATAGATGCCATTTTGGTGCACACAGGGCCTCGCCAATACTTTTGGCGGCAACTCAAAATGGAAAATGGAAAATTAAGACTAATCCTAGGTTGAATAAATTAGCCGAAGCTGTACAGAGATATTTAATGTGTAATTGTACAGAGATATTTAATGTGTAATTGTACAGAGATATTTAATGTGTAATTGGCTTTTGGCTACCACCAACGTGGACTAACCGACAATTAGTATGCACGGCCGTAACATAGCAAGCTTAGCAAGCAGAGAAACAACGTGGCCGAAAGGTAGAACACACTATCAATAGGCTTTTAACACGCTTCTGTCTGAGTTAACTCAGACACCAATTTAAACAGCAGTTTCCTATTTATTTTGCATAACGCGCGAAAATGAAATCTCATTCTCGCAAGAAAGCGTGAGTTGAAAATGAGAGTTTTGGGGAAAAGTTGCTTCCAAAATAAAATGAGCTGTTAATTAAAATTAAGTAAAACCCCGCAAGATAATTGAGTGGAACACTACACCTAAAAAACAAATTATATTTCCAGAATGAATATATTTCCAGAACAACAAGATTTTCTGCATAATACTAGTAGAAGAGTAACCACATTAGTGACAGCTTCGATGCCCGCTGAGACTTTTCTTACGAAAAAACTAAGAATGCTAATATGACCCTATTTTTTAAATATTTTATTTGTATGAATGAGAAGAAATTGTGCTTTAATAGAGCGTTTAAATGCGATGTAAGCACAGTCTAATAAAATCGACTTTAAATGAGAGATGTAGAGTGACAAAAGTGCTATTTTTATTTAAAGGAAAGGGACGAAACAGAATTAAAATGAATTCTGTATTTCCTTAAAATAAAACCTCACAAAAGAATAACACGGCAGAAGCCTTACAAAACACAACCTAGAAGGGGAAAAATTTAGTTGTTTAGAAAAAAATCCAGATGTGCTAAATTCGTAGAAGTAATGTACAAATTAAATTCGCTGAAACAACCTTGTATTTGGCGTACATTTACAAAAACACTCAATCGATTTCGAGGGCAGCTACAGGTCCCTCCTCATCAGGAGAACAAAATATCTAGAAAGGGAAAGAAAGCTGAGTAACGGCTTTATATCCAGCCCAGATGCTCATCGGTCGTTATCTTCGTCTGCCTTGTGATTTCTTATCTGACCGCCTTGCAAATGCGCCTTCATCGCTTGAGGAATACATTCAAGATGTCCAAGCCCGGTTTGAAGTGAAGCACCGATCTGCACGAAAGCGAGTCAGCTTGGTGACGAACAAGATGAAGATCCGCTGCGACACGAGAGCTACTGGCCATCGTTTCAACGAAGGAGACAAGGTGTGATTATGGAGTCCGATTCGACGGAATAGACTTTCTCCGAAACTACAGTCACCTTGGGGTGGTCCTCACAGGCTGAACGAAGTCGTGGTTCGGATTCGTAAGTCATCGAACTCGAAACCTAAAGTCGTTCATTACGACAGATTAGTTCACTACTATGGCCATAGAACGTAGTGCATATAATTGTAAATAATAATGTAAATAGTAAAAAAAAATTAAAAAAAAGAGCGCGTGCACTTAATGTTTAATAAATAAATATCTCGTAATTACTGTTGCCATCCAGAAAAATCTAGAAAAATCGAGATTGTTCTATTGATAATTAAAAAGCATATAAAAGCCGACTTGAAACATCTCATCTCAATTGTTGTTGTAGTTGTTTAAAGCGAACTGCTGTTTGTTTACGTAATGCTGTAGCGATTTCGCTGTGAGATAGAATTAGTTTATCTGTTTTGAATTGAGTTTAGCTAAACGTTTGAGATATTGTAATATTGTGCGAATATCTCTGAAGAAATATTTCAACATTTTGACTTTTTTCTTGTAGAAAGAATAAACTTTGTTAACTTTTTAACGACTTGTGCATTCAATCCATAACGAACTCGTACGCACGTAACAATATTATCTTTGTTTAAAACATAATGGATGATGCGATGGTGGTATTCTACAATCAGCTGCAATACCATTTATTAATTATCCTACATAAAATAGATAATTATCGACACAGCGGTTCTAACTCTAGACCGTATTTGCAGGTTACTCAGAATTGTTTAATATGGATTTCGATAGATAACTAGGTGTCTCATATATTGTATCTATGGACAGTTATCTTAGACAATATCCGTAATCTCTTTTAAAATTATTTTAATTTTTATGGGAAATTTGTCGTATGCAATTTAATTGTGTACTCTTCCAAAAGAGTTTGCTATTTCCAAAACTGATAGAAAGAAATAATATTAGTTTTTATTACAGGTAAAATTATTAATTCGCTGCTTGCAAGCGCATGTTTTAAACTGCTAACTATTTTCAGTGATTATACAGACGACTATTTCAGTGATTATACGGACGATTATTATATTTAAACTGATATTTTAAATAAAAAGTAAAACAACAGGTTAGTTCCAATTTATTTTCAGTGATTATACGGACGTTTTTGTAATTTCAGTTTGCCTACTATTCATAGTAAAAGTTTTCCATATGTAAGCTTTTATAACAGACGAAACAAAGCAAAAAGCTGTCGAGCAAATTAAAATGCTACATGTACAATGACATTTATGGGTGCATAATATTTATGTTTAAACCCGTTATAAAAAATTATATACCAAAAATCTGTATAGAACATTTCTAATGTTTCCTTTAACGTAATATAAACCGAACTAAATGTAAAAAGTTTTCCTTCCCTCTCCCAGTATTATATCGTTCTTATACTTAAGATCTACAATAAGAGCTGTTACGAATTAAGTATATATGTAAATTATTTCAGAGAAATTATATATAAAATCGTCGTATCACTTGCTTAATGCAACATGGAAAAATAAGGTTACAGATGCAAGTCTATTTAGCATTCGAGGAAATGGCTGTTATGCCAAATTTGAGAGATAGCTCCAAGCTGGCGACGGTTTAGACGGCTAAATTCTTGACGCCTAATTTGGGAAGAAATCGCCATACTTAGCGACCATTTGGCGGCATTTTAGTCAGGTCCATGTATAACTGTAATTGCTGCTGTAATTCAAAAACTGTAATTAATTTAACGTGTAACTACGTAACTATAAGCATATCCGTCCCTTATATGTAATATATCTTTCAGCAATTTCGAGAAACTGAAGGCACTGGAAATTTCTCTGCGGCCGGAGGAAAATTATAAGACCGCAGAGAGCATCAGTTCTCAGTTTTTAGTTCAGAGTTGAATTCGGAGTATTGAGAGATCTCCATGCAAGTTTCGCGCTTTAGATGTCCTTTGCATTGCAATTGTGTTTAACGTTCTTAATACATAGTTTTAAGTAAACTATTGATTGGGTTTTGTCATATTGAGAACAACTGCACGAATACTTTTGTGGAAAGTTACAGAACTGTAAAGGTTTCTTTCGGAAAACAAATTTTATCAAATTATCTTTGGTTCTGTGTGCATTCCGTCCATACGAAACCGTACGCTCGCAATAATAGTTTTATTTTCCTCTAGAAAGGTTAGGTTAGGTTAGGTTATTCAATTATGGCAAAGCACACGAGGGCTATCTGCCTAAAGGGAGGGATGCCTTCGTGGAGGACTTTCTAAGGGAAACTGGCTCGTATACACTTTACACATGGGGAAAACGCCCATGCAGCCAGCCCGTTCGCGGAATTCGAACCTCGGACCGAACTACCAGTGCTCAACGTCTTTACCGCTCGGCCGCTGGTGGGCTACCTCTAGAAAGAGAGGAATTTAAGTATCGGTATAAAATCAGAATGTTAAAAAATTTACGGGGATATAATGTAGAATTTGCTTTGACTGAGGATAGTTTAAAAATAGTTTAAAAATTAAGTTTTAAAAAAACAGTAAAATAATTGAAAATTAATATAATGGCAAAGGAAATTTTTTTTCCTTTGCCATCATACTCACTTTCGCAATCAAGTTACTTCTCAATTTCTATCTTATTCCATCGCATCATCTTACTGATTCTGTAGGAAAGTATTTAAGTCTCCGGCTTGGCAATAAAGCTTCTTTGATTTATTTTGAAAACGTCTTTCCTTCGCAGGTACAGATATAATTGGTCAGGAAAACAGAAATGCCATTAGTCTCACAGATGTATTCCCGTCGCACTAGCTGTTAAACTTCGCCTCTCACCTAGTTTTGTTAGAGAACACACCAATGGATAGAACATCAGATACGAACCCCGACCTGGAACTATAGTTTTGCAGTACGGGAAGTTGCGTCCGTACTCCGGAGACTGTCTAGAGGACACAGCCCCCACGGTCCCCCTTGCGCTTCCATGCTGCATGGTACCGAAATACGCTATGACGAGTTTAAAAACGAAAACATCTTTGCCCCGGGCACCATTCCAGGAGCATCAACAATTTAAGAGGGTGGTCTATACTAATGCAAGTCCTCCTCAGGGGATCGAATGAGACCAAACCTCCAAAGATAGCCATATATCATACGAGCCCCCCAGCCAAGGGTCAGACAAGAGAGTATCAGTTTGGTCCCTGCCAAGTCTGAACCATAACCCGAATAAACGGGGGTTCTAGCCCTGTGAAGAGTGCTTATATATAAAGGTTGAGAGTGCCTAGGTACAGATCCTAGCCAGTACTTCTCAGGAATTCTCCTGAATCAACCCCCCGGGGAATATCACCAATGGACAATCCGAGGGTCTTCCTCGGACCCCAGGCCCTCGGATCCAAGGTCTTCTTTCTTCTCTTGCCACCAAACTACAGAAGAAAGCTTTCGGCGCACAGTGCATTTTGAAACTCAGGCCACATAAACACTTAACATAACCATGCCTTCTTCAGGATTCAAATCCGAGTTCAGTGATACAACAATTAGGTACAGCTACAAGTGGGGAATACACTAGAATTTCGCCATAAGTTGTGCAGGTATAATCCCACTGACTGTGCAGCTGTGTGCTAACTGTGCCAATCTCTTTGCAACCTTTAACCAGACGTTTGCAGCTGACGAGAAATCTGAAGAATGCGCTAGTCAGTGCAGTTACAAACAGAAACTAGGCCAGTATTTCTGTAGTACAATGGGTGGCTGAGGTATTACTGTATCTAGCTAACTGTTAAGTTTCGCCCCAGTTTTGAGGAAAAACACACCGGAAGGCGGTGCGAGAGTCTCCCATCCCTCTTCTATACCTCTAGTTACTCGAGATATTTTTCAGGAGTCTGAGTGCCTCCTTGCCGTATAGACACTATACGCTTTCCAAGACTTCCCTAAGATTGAATCTGCACTATCCATCGCACAGATCAGGGGAAAATCTTTCCTTCCCAGTATCCTTAAGGGGTCTAAATGCAAGGTAATCGGACAGAGTAGGGTCTATATTTTTGAAAGAGACAACAAAGTCTCAAATACATGTCTCAACAAGATTGCTGTCATTAATTTCATCAGTCGGAAATTAATTTTGGAAACTCCATAGCATTCCTCTGATTTTTCTTCGATCTTAACTCGTTTGAATGCCATAAAAACGGGCTGAGAAGAAACAGCTTCGAAGTGATACTGGTGTCAAAGAAGAGATATATTCCTGGTTGCAGGCAGGATCCGAAGTAGATTTCTCTGATAAAAGCCAAGAAATTTAATTAGTATCATGTAAAATGAACTAAAAAGGTAGTTGAATCTGTACAAAAAATGACATATCATTGGCACTTGTTAAATTATTTACCAATTACATTTTGGAGTATTTTTCTAGTAACTTGTCCACAGTATGGACAAGACTGCTGAAGGCTGGTTATTCAAATCCAGGCGAGGTTTTCGGCTTTTCTGCATGTGTAACGTGAATACGAGCCAATTTCCCTTAGCAAATCTTCCGAGAAGGCGCTCCCTTCTTAGACTTTGTATTCTTTGCTGTATACAACTGCTATGTATTAACTTAACCTTACTTAGTAACTGCTTTATGATCCTATGTTGGAACTGAATGCGTAAGATTTTTCAAATGTTAGCGAAACATCTTATTCATTATTAAACATAATAATTACCTAAATAATTTTTTTATTAATTTTTTTTTCATAAATGAAATGCTCATCTAGCAGCAGCGAAGCACTGTTCTTCTAGCTGTAGTATTAACAGTACTGTTGCTGACATGCCAGATGCGATGCTTGTAAAATTAGGTCATCTCAGAGACAGACCTGTTACCAGCGAAATCGAATTTCATTCGGGAATGATATTTCCATTTCCCACCCTACAAACATAGCCCATAGACACTGATGCCACTCAGTTTTCGCAAACAATAAATAGGAACGTGACCTCACAAAACTAGCATGCCCAGGTACAGCTCCAGACAATAAAGAAAAAAAACTTTGGGGCGGGGGGGGGAGGTCAGACGTCTTCACTCAGAATGGTATATAAGAGAAAGGGAAAGAAATTAATTAAATTTCATCCTCGCACCACCTCCCAAATCCGGGCGCGCCATTTCTGCCAAGACAGGAAAGAATTTCCGCAGTTGAAATAGTATAGGGCCCATCAATTGCGTTCGGACTTAATAGAAAATCTCCGTGTTTGGTCAAGGGGACGCGGGGGCCTAAGTTATCTGGACACTGCGACCCCTAGTCTTCCCCGTACTCGATTCCTGAAAATCAATTTAGAACGAAGTCCGCCCCTAGGGACTATCACTGATCGATCTATACGGGGCTGGCGACTTTAAATGGCCGCTTGATATCGTCTATAAGAAAAAGAAGATGGAATGGGGAAGAGGGAGAGATGTGCAAGGGAATGGGTATTCTACTGAAAGAATTTAAGCAAAATGATATAATTGCTTCCCCATCCTATGGTAATATTTTACCGTTTCAGAATGCTTTAATTTGTACTTTGAATCCGAATTAATTTTTCGATGAATGAGAATGACGACAGAACATGAGACCAAGAATATTCTTTCATATTGTTTGAAAATAATTGTCTTATAACCCTTTATGACTTATAACCCTTTAACAGTTTTATGTTATTTTTATTGCCGTTTAAAATAAACATGAGTAACGCCCCAGAAAATTTACAAATGGAACTAATTTATTTATTATATGATATAAATCTTATTCAAAGATTTCAAGATACGTACTTGATTAACCTTTTTCCATAGCTTTCAAAAGATAAATATCTTGAGGACGAAGGATCTATTTGTTTAGAGATATATTTATATACGAATATTTTTTTTCCCTCTGTTTGAAAAAAAAAATCTGAAAGATTCCATATTTTAACGGGCGCCCGAAAGGGTTTGTTAAGCTTTTTACCCTCTCACTGAGCTCGCAGTCTAACATTCTACTGTTATACCCACTCCTACTAACCCATATTTTTTACCTTTAAAAATTATGTTTATTACTAAACATAATTTTTTTCGCACTTACGTCATACCCAGTTTAACAGCAAAATATCAAAAATTTAAAAAACAGCACAGCAGTATACCTTTAGAATTCCCTATGCAGCGTTAAATGTTGGCATACATTTTTTTTAAGCCTTTTCTCAGTTCATCCTATCAATTTTCAGTTTTCTTACTAAGATGGCTTTACAAAACCTTTTTTGCCTTTTTATTATTAACGTTTTGTGTATTTACTTTATTTATTAAATACACGTTCCTAGCGCTTACGCCATATAAAATTCGTTTGAACAACAAGATCACAAAATGTTAAAAAACAACAACATATCTTTAAAATTTCCGAAAGACAGTCTCGTGCGCTCGACATAAAAATGTTTTATTCCAGTTGTAAAGACATTAGGTTATTACGAAGCAGGTGAGATGAAAACTAAACAACGCTTTCGCCGGGAATCGAACCATGGACCTCTCGGTTACGCGTCGAGCATGCAGACCACTACACCACGAAGGCATGCGAAGAAGGCGGGAGAAATACCTTATACAGTGCTGTCATTGCTCGCTTTGAAATCGTTGAGTTTGTTAATAAAAAATTCTTTAAAGTTTTACAAAATATGAAATAGATAATAAAACAAATTTGAAATTCAAAATTCGTGCTTCAAGGTGATCGGGTGGAGGACTACGTTATTGGGAATTTGATGGCTCTATGTACTGTACCGTTGCTTTTTCACAATGAGAGAAAGATGCATACATTTATGCAGATTCTTCATTATTTCATTTAAGTATAATACAGGGCGATAATATTAGGTGACGACAATTTGAAAAGGGATATGCTGTTTTTAGTAATTCAACCCAAAGTGCTGTTTCAAGATTGGTATCCCATTCAGGCCTCACCTCCCTTTTGGGCTAAAAAAAATATCTGTGAGTATCTACAGTTCATGGAAAAAATAATTTACAGGGATTTTTCATGGTTTCAAGCTTTATCAAAATCGAAAATGCAAATATATGCATTTTTTTCTGCATGAGTCAAAGAAAAAATTCATAAATAAAAAAAGATAATAGGTTATCTTTATTTATTCTTAAGTTTTGTTCCACTTAGAAAGTTTTTGTAATTTGTTTAGTTAAGTAATTTATTTTGTGGTTGATTCAACGTTATAGATTTATTTGAATTATTTGCCAGCCTGAAAATTTAAGTTTTAGCAATTAGTACCATTAGACTGCTTAGTGTAACTGATAGAAATTTCTTGCAGATATCAGCCGTTATATTTCAGACAGAAATTAAATGTAAATTGGAATTTCTTCCTTTGTGCTATTATTGTTACTGTTTATGTATATTTTGATAGGTATTTAATAGCTAAAAGAAATTAATTTATTTAAAAAATGTGTTTTTCTTTTATTCATTTAAAAAAATAAATAAAAAGAAAATTTGAAGGCTTTTAGACTTTAAATTACGCCCGAAGAGTTTTTTTTTTTTTAACATTTTGTGTGTTGCCTTTATTTATTAAATATCATGCTCTTCGCACTTAAACCACATAAAATTCAATTCAACAGCAATATCACAAAATATTTAAAATGAGCATATCTTTAGAATTTCCGATACACAGGCTCGGGTTCTGGAGATTTTTTTCCCCGTAAAGTGTTGTTATCGCTCACTTTGAAATCGTTGAGATTGTTAATCAAAAATTCGTTAAAATTTTACGAAATTTGAAATAGATAATAAAACGAATTCAAAATTAAAGATTCGGGCTTCCTTCATTATTTAATTTCTTTAAATATAATACAGGGCGATAATAGTTGGGGCAAGAATTTGAAAAGTGATTCGGATGTTTAAAATGGTTCCATGCAAAATGCCGCTTTGAGACTAATAGCCCTTTTGGGCTAACGCCTATGAGGGCTAATAAAAAGTAATAAAAAAAAAGTTGTGGCAAATAATTTTCAGACATGGAAGACCTCAAAGAATGAATCAAGAAATGTTCTATGAAGCATTCTATAATCTTATAATCAAACATCTAGTGAATACAGTGATAATGAAAAAGCTAAAGCGCCTCTAACTTACAAGAAGCTAAAGGAATTGTTAAAAAAGGCACAGAAACTGTTTGATTTTACTATGGAGATCGATCCAAACGAAGAAAGAAGAGTACACTTTATAAGGTATTTCTTCCTCCTTCTTCGGATGCCTTCGTGGACTAGCGGTCAGCACACTTGGGGTGTATTCGAGAGGTCCGTGGTTTGAGTCCCGGCGAGAGCATTGCTCATTTTTTATCTCTCCTGCTTTTCAAAAAATACCTAATGTCTCTACACCTTTATGACAGGCATTGAAAAACACTGTGCTCCTTACCGCATGACCCTTCAAATATCACATCAATTATTATTCCAAGCAGAAATCGCCAGCTTTTTAAAAAAATTAATTGCTTCACGTACTTATAGATTAATAATAATAATTCTTTCAATTAAAGAGCGTTTCGTTTTTTTTTCTTTTATTTACAACAGTACTTATGTTGATTTAGAAGTCAAACAACAAAAATCAGCGTTATATTTTCAAATTTTCACAGGACTAATTTCGATGGTTTTATCGAACCACCACCACCTCCATTTCTGTTGTCATTACCTTCTTTCCATCAATTAGCTATAAGTTTGCACGTATTTTACAGAAATTTAACTTTCGGGTCGTTTATTCTCCCATCAATAAAGTTCCGAGTTCATACTCAAGGATCCCATTCCGGATATGAATTCCTGGAGTATTTACAGGATTCCTTGCCAGTGTGGTTAATTTACGTTGGCCAAACTAAGAGAGCCTTAAAATTTCGCGTTAAGGAACATGAGGCATATGTTAGAAAAAAGGAAACACAGAAGTCTTCTGTTGCCCAGCATTGTTGGTCCGAAAATCACACTTTCCATTTTTCTGCTGCCAAAATTATTCAAAAAACATCTTCCATTGGTGAACTGGATTTTCTAGAGGCATTTCACATTCAAAAAAATCTTTCTGTTCTAGTTAACGACCCTAATTCCAATCCATCTTTGCCTTCAGCCTTTAAAGAAATTATGTTTTAGTTCTGGTTTCATCAACAGATGTCGCCAGTAGCTCGTCTCCTGACCAAGCTTTCTTATCTTATCTTATCTAATCATTATATCTTATCTCGTTCATTTGCGCTTTTGCATCTGTGGATGGTGGTTCGGTAAAAAGATGGAAGCTAGTCCTGTGAAAATTTGAAAATATAGCGCTGATTTTTATTATTTGACTTCTAAATTAATATTTGTTCGGCGTGTTATTGTATTTTAAGTACTTATGTTGATTTCAATTATACATACTTTCTTAATCTGAAACACATTTTTCCATACCAAATTAACTTTACAGAACGCGATTTTACCGTACGCGTATTGTATTCATGACGTAACCTCCGTTTTTGGCAAGGGTTTAATAAATAACCGCAAACGCTCGTACTTTATTCGGGACTCGATCATCAGAACAGCGACGAGACAGTTGACTTTCGTAAGAATCATATCGTAGCAATACCTGTACTAAATGTATTGCATGTACAGTTTTGTATTAATTCAGTATTTAAAATATGAAAGGCAAGGGAATATGTCTGCAATATTTTGCTTAATAACTGAACATGATACTGGTTACGCCCGATCTTTTGACAACCGTTTATTGTCAAGTTATCGCTTTAGCAATTTTTTTTTAATGTCTTTAACTTTAGCAAACTACAAATAACAGATGAAGCAAAGAACACAGTATCTATTTCGTAATTTGCGGAAGATCTTTTAAAATCTGTTTCTGTAATTAAAAGCTATCCAATCGCTGACTTATTACATTTGTGCATAACAAATTTCTGAAACCTGACCGCTTCCCACACTACTGTCAGAGTGAAACATTTCCTTTACATCATTAGCCCGACATAATCACAACAGCTGCCATTTTCACCCGGGCTAATAAACCGAAAAAAAAATAGTGGGAGGGGGGAGGAAAGTAAAGAAATAAAGAAACAGATATCAATTTAGAAAAACTACATCTCATTTTTCTCGTGCAAAACCAGGAAAATTCAAAACTTGGCAATTCGAGTATACAGTCATTAACATTCCATCAGGAAAGGGATAGTGGGAATGGGTGTAGGAAGGGGAAAGACTACGGCTGTGGGGAATTTTTAGGGTATTTTTTGATGATCCTGTATGAGAGTCGGTCTCTTTCTGACAGCAAATTTTCGCCATCTGAAAGGAGGTTTCTGTCTCTTGTAGAATCACTTCAAAAATAGACATCAGGACATTTTTCGTCAAATTCTGGAAGACGGGGGAAGGGAAGGCAGTTCTACCTAATTGGATGTATCCGGTATGGCCCCACAAGCAGCAAAACGAACAAGCGGCAACTACAAAGCGTATTCGTTGTTAAATAACATGGTAGCCTCTTCCTGCCACTGCGCAGTAGATGCTATCTTAATTTAATACAGTGTTCTTTCTCTTTCGAGATGAAATATGCACGCCAGGTGACTTATTATGATACATGCTTTGGCATGACAGCCGTGACAGCTGTATAATTTCTACATTAAGTTTTTTGCGTAGGTGGCAAAATTACATTGAATTAAATGGGTTTCACATGAATTATCACATAAATTAACCTGCTACGAGTAACAGATAATTTTCATGGGAAATAAGTCAAGAATAATAATTACTTATTTATAAAGAAAATTAGACACTTTTCTTTTCAAAGCGTGTTCTGTTTAAATTCATCCTGTATTTTTATAAAGGTAATTTTTTTTTTGCTAATTGGCGTGTTTCAACGTTTAATTTTATACCGAGAAGACAGTTTGATGGTAATTTGACATATTTTGTAGAATTTTAAAATTAAAATAATGAAAAAATGATTTCGTTTCTTTTTTTTTAAATTATAAAAAAAGTTCATTATTTGCCTGAACAACGGATTCCAAGGTCTTTCTGACTGTTCTTCACTTCATCCTTACATTTTGAACTCGACAGGTCTCCAAACAAATCACTAATTGATCCACAAGTGGCTAAGTTGGTTTATGTGATTTTCTTCATTGTGTAAAACAAATACTAACTTATTCCCTTAGAAAGTCCTTTAAGAAAGCATTTCTCTCGTCAGGTAGATAGTCCTTGACATGCTTTGCCATAATTAAACAAACCTACCAGGTAGACATTAAAAAATACTTAACTTTATAAGCTACATGTTTCAATTTTAATATAATATTAATTATAGCACTTCTTATATTTTTACCTATTACTATAAATTAAAGGTTATTTCTCACCTGAGATGGTAATGAAAGCAATTGTACTGATCTACTATAATAAACATCTTGAATTAGTAAATGAATATAAGCAGTAGAATAATATTTCTGCATGTTCATATATATATATTAGTAAACATTTCAATTAAGCGTAAAAATTACGTAATACTTGTGCAAAAGCTGCAAAATAATAAAATAATAATTTATTTACCACTGGATTATTTAGTATATTGTCTCCTTTGATAAAGGTAGTGAGAATTCTATTGAAATAAAGTAACTTGTAATCATATTTAAAAATTAATCTTGAAAAATTTTTAAATGGAAACATCAAAAATGAATCAAGAATAAAGCGAAAATGGAGACTTTTAAAAAGGTATAATTAAAATTGAAAATGTAATCAATAAACAAAGTAATTAACTAGACTTTCAGATATTTTTCGTTTAAATGGAAAAAGGAAGATGACATATTTACAGCCTCTCCCCCCCAAAGAAAAAGCACCTGATAACCGAAAGATAGTTTTTTAAAAGTAAAATTTAAAATCTATATTGCACCATAAAATCAAACATTTTGATGTAATTATGTTATTATATTTTGATAAATTATGTAGCATCAGGATGACGGAAATGAAATCTAATGATTAAATGCTGATAGAGAAAAACAAAGTATGTCTAGAGAGTCGAAAACTAACGTCCTTTTTAATACTAAAATAAAAGCGTAATTGCAGCTTCAAATACGTCAGGCGAAAGTTCCTCCCAAACTCGTACAGGGTGACACAGAATAACAGGAAATTTTTAAATGTGTGGTGGCAGTACTGCGAGACAGTGACCTTGAGCAAGTAAACATTGAGCAAGTTGGAGACCTTGAGCAAGTAGCTCCGCCATTTTAGTAATCATGGATCCATGGAATGGGCAATAGACACAAATTCTAATTATTCACAAATCACACAAACCCTAACGAAGTTCCTGAGCGCCCTTTACACGCTAGTAATCTGACAGTATGGTGTGCTGTTTCATTACATGGGATCATCGGACCTTATTTTATGGAAAATGAATAGGGGATCATAGTAACTGTCATTGTGGATCGTTACGTGGATATGTTATAATCTTCGTTACCCCTGAATTGCACTGAACATTCGGAGATCGTTACACCTGAATTGAACAATTTTTCACATGTTCAAGAAACTTGGTCTCAACAGGATGGAGCGACATTACACACTGCACGGCAATGAATGAAAGCTGTGGGAGAATTGTTCGGTAAACGTGTCATCTCAAGATTCGGTAACGTTCTCTGGCCACCTAGATAGCCAGATTTGTCCGTTTGTGATTTTTTCTGTGGAGCTATCTCAAGAGTAAAGTGTCCATGACTCGATCAAGAACTCTGGATGAGTTAAACCAGAGAATTCAGGATGAAATCCCAGCTGAGATGTTGCAGCGGTCAATGAGGAATCTCAACAGCAGATTTCAAGAATGTATTCGTACAGGAGGACGCCATCTAAAGCATGTAATTTTTAAAACATGGTAAATTCCATTAATGTTTCTTAAATGGCAAGTTTTAAGGTTTCAATTGCTACGAATAAAATACACTCATGGACAAAAAAATTAGCGCACCAAGAAGGAGTCGTCAAAATGAAACAAATTTTTACATACGTAATGACTACATTGATATAAGTAAATGATAAGAAAATCAAAGAAAAAGGATAATTTATTTCAGAGAAAAAGGCAAAAGAACGGAGGAATTAATACTCCGTTGGACCCCTCTAGCGGGAATGCACGACGCGATACGATCGGGCATTGATTCATACAAGCTCTGTATGATGTCTTGAGACATTTCGTTCCATATTTGCTGTAACCTTGCCTCTAGTTTGTTCAAACTCGTGGGATACCCAACTCGTCGTCCCAAATGATCCCAGATATGCTCGATTGGAGACAAATCTGAGCATCGGGCAGGCCAAGGAAGGGTAGTAACAGTGCGGAGACAATCTTGTGACACCCTTGCCGTATGAGGCCGAGCATTCTCTTGTTGAAAAATGGCTCCTGGTAGCCGTTGCATGAGTGGCAACACATGTGGTTGCAGGATTTCATGAACATATCGCTGGGCTGTCATGGTGCCACGGAACAATACTAGGGGTGACCGTGTATTGTAAGCAGTGGCACCCCATACCATCCCACCAGCTGTGGGAGCAATGTGTCGCTGTACAGCAAAGGCAGGATTGAGGCGTTCACCACGGGCTCTCCACACACGAACACAGGATTCGTCGCTAAAGATGACTTAGTCCCATTCCGCTGCTGTCCAGTTTCCTCGTGCTCGACACCACTCCAAACGAAGGCGTCGATGGGTGGGCATCAAGGGCAGCACACGTAATGGGCGCCGCGATACCAACTGTCCTTCAGCCAGGAGCCTTCGTATGGTTCGAGAAGACACAGGGGCTCCTAGTGAAGGTGCTACCTGTGCCTGGATGGTGGCCGATGAAACAGTTGGCAACGCGTGCATTTCTTACGATATGGCGGTCTTCTCGACGACTTGTCTGTCGAGGGCAGCCTGAGCCTGGTCTTCGTGTACATGACATCTCTCGGGTCCACTGGTCCCAACACCTCCTCACAACACAATCAGATCGACCTAATTGACGAGCTACTTGCCTAGTTGACCACCCAGCTTCCATCATCCCGAGATTCTCCCCTTCTCAAATTGCGACAACTGCTCATATTGTCTTCGAACACGGCATAATGGCATTTCTACCTCAGCTCTTCGTTTGTAAATGATTCAGCACACTCAAACAAGCTTTGGTTACTTGTTTTAAGACTCCACAGAGTACGACGTTCAACGCCCTCTACCGGCTATGCATAATGCGCAATCACACTGCATTTCTAATCATTTGCATATCTCCCCGACATGTACCTTCATTGCAAGTTTCGTTACGATCCCGCAATTATTTCTTGGTGCGCTAATTTTTTTGTCCATGAGTGTATTTTTCTTCCATCACTCTTGGTTTTATTGGATTGTTAAAAAGTTCCCGCTTCTTTGTGTCACCCTGTATTATGGAGAAATTCCACTTGTCGCATGAATAGAGTTAAGGATACTAAATGAAGAGAGTTAGTTCCACTTTTAAGACATTTTTAGCCCAAAGGGGCTTTGCCCCTGAAGGACTATTTTCATTTTGCGATTTTGCGTCGAATCACTAAAAGCGTAGTATCACTGTTCAAACTGTTGCCACCACATATTGCAGCTCTGTACTCTATTTAAAGAAATTAAATAATGAAGAATCTGCATAAATGTGTGTATATTTCCCCAAATGTGATAAAACAACGGTACCTAGAGCCATCCAATTTTGAATAACGTTCATTTCCACCCGAATAGTCGCATCTGGAAGCCCGAATTTGGAATTTGTTTTATTATATATTTCATATTTTGTAAAACTTTAACGAATTTTTGATGCACAACTCAAACGATTTAAAAGCGAGCAATGGCAGCGCTCTACGAAAAAAAAAAACCCATTTTATCTCTAGCGCGCGGAACTGTGTATCGGAAGTTCTAAAGATAGACTCATTTAAAAATTATTTTGCGATATTGCTGTTGAACTGAATTTTATGGTTTAAGTCCGAAGAACATGATATTTAACAAATGAATGCAACGCACAAAATGTTAAAAAAACGCCCCTTTGGACGTAATTTAAAATCTGAAACCTTTCAGATTTTTTTTTATTTTAGTTTTGTTAGCTACTAGGTGTGTACAAACAGGTAGTTCAGTTCTCATCTATTTTTAAAAGCATTTAGTACTAATGTAAGGTTTATCCTAAGTTTATAACAGTTATTTTGAAGTTAAAGATCCTTTCCTGTCTATTCTTATATCACCTTACAAATTCCTTGCCAGAATGTGTTTTTGGAATCGCATTAAATGCGTTTGAGTAGTAGATAGTATTTAAGTCGAATTTCCACTGACTTCGAAAGAGAGAACTAATGACTTCTAACTACTGCGCGTTTGCCTTTTGGCCACGTCTTTCTAAGCTGTTACTACGCTCGGCCGTACTTCCGCTAGAAAGTTCTATATTTAGGGGCCAAGTAGTTTTATTTGTGTTAGCTTCGGCTAAATGTTAGTTAAATTTGCGTTAGCTTCTTTAGTTAGTCATTACTTAAGTTCTTATTTCTTACACTTTTGAGTTTAAGCCCAAGTGAAGGCTTTGCTGTACGCCCTGAGAAAGGGGCCTACTGTAAATCTTTATTTTGAGTAATACAGGGTAATTAACTCTTTTTGACTGTTACGTTTCTGTTTCTGGATTTAGGCGATTATTCGCTCTGCAGTTCACTAGGTTCCTCCACAATTATTTATTAGATGAAAGGGAGAAACACCACAATAACATCAACGTGGTTATTAAACTTCTCATTTAATTCATTCCACAAACTCCCGAAATCTTGGTTACGTTCAAATTGAGTTTCTAAATTAATTAATTAAATAAATAAATAAAAAGCGCAAGTTATGGTATTTCTTTTTGCAACAGCATTGCAACGGTTTCCAAAATATATGCAATCAAGTGTTCCCAAAACTGAATTATACAAATTCATTTCGCCTTCAAGAAATCACAATTTGAGAATGCCTTAGCGTCATCTGTTATAGTTCTCTAACATATACAGTAAGCAGCACTTAATTTGATCGCAGCTAATGTTATCATTTGAATATTGGACATAGAACTGCTGAAGCCCCTTCCATTTGTATACGAAAACATGGAAAATACTTCGCTCATTCTGATCAGGTACTATGATCAAGATATTACAGAATATTTTTTAAAACTGAAATAAAGTCCCGAAATAAAAGACAGAGTTGTCAGATAAGTGGAAAGTACATCGCAAAAATCGCCGAGTAACAAAGAAATGTCATCAAGAGAGATTAGGCAAACATCTTAGTTTCGATTTTAATCAAAAATGCAAAATTAGACCCCCTCTCAAAAAATAGGAGCTTTAGCTTGACGCAGAGTTTTAACAACTCTGTCGATTTTCGAGAGGATTAGTCACTCACAGGTTCCCTCTTTTTGAGGAGCGAAGGAATTTGATAAGAAGCACCTACACCAAACTAGGATTGCTTTTTTGCCTAATTTTAAATTTTACATTTGATATACAGCATCTGTCAAATAATTTGCTGAAACATTATGAGTCGCTCATAAATGAACTTTTGCGTTATAAAACATTATGAACAAACAATTCATAAACAAAGTTTTCCATTTTTTCTGTTAAAATGCTGTGGAAGTGCCTATTTATATTAAAATAGTAGTTAAATTCCTTTGTTTACTGAAGACTAGTTTTTCTTATCGTTTAATGTTGTATATCATATGGTTAATGTCATCAAAGTAACCGTGTACAAACGTGATCACATTAATGGGCATCTACTATATTGCAAATGAATTGGTAGCGTCATAATCTTGAAAACAAAAGGACAGGAGTCTGCATTTAAGAGTGCACAACTTTGAAAGATGATTTGTATTGTGCTTAAAAACTATGCTTTGCTTTCAAAAACTTATTAAGAACTGTGTTACATCATAATTAAATTGTTAGTATTCTATTAGAAATGGCCTGACACAATTTACTAAAACTTCTAAAGTACCAGGAAAGTTTAATTGAGGAAACAGAGATCCTTCATGTGCCCAAGTAAAATAGCTCCCTTAAATACTGACTCCATGAGATGATATATAGGGTGTATTTGTACAGCGGTGACAAATTTTCAGGAGAAATAGAGTACACTTAGATAATGGGAAATCACTTATGTATGCATGGGCGGAAACGCTTTCCTAGCGCCGTAGTGATGACACAGAAGTCAAGGAAGAAAGGACAGAAACGGGTGAGAAAACATTTTATTATTCGGAGTACAACAACAACAACAACAACAAAAGAAGAAATAACGACATAAAGAGACAACTATCATCCTCAAAGAAAGTGTTCAAATTAGGGCCCGGGCCGTAATACAGGAACCGTGCGTCATGCATCTTCCATACGCTAGAGAAGTAAGGCCTGCATCATGGTCCGAGGTCGTAATTTCGAACACATCCTTTAAAAACGATCGTTGTTTGTTTTTGTTCTTATTTGTATGAATTTGTTGTAAACATAATAAAACGTGTTTTGTCTCACTGCCTATATCCTTCTTTTTTTGCGTTTTGTGTCGTCACTACCGTTCTAGGAAACCGTTTCCGACAATTCATTGCTATGTGCTTTCCCATCGTCTAGGTGTATTCTATCTATCCTGAAAGATGGTCATCTCTGTATTGATACACCCTGTATAAAGTCAGACCGAATCAGCTCAGGTTGTAGACAACATACTGTCTGACTGTGGACAATATGTTGTCCACAATCAGAGCTGGGTTAATCATTATGCAAAATAACATCTGTTTAGAGCATCAAAGAAAAGGCTTACTACAAAACGTTCCTTAGGAACTCTGGAAGGAACCACACAGATTTCCCATCGCTGATTTCACCATGGATATATAGTTGCGGGTAATATATGGTTACTATGAAATATATGGTTGCAAGAATATATGGTCTCGAGAGAGAAGGAATAGAAAAAAACAGGCGTAAATTTATGTGAGGACTCCAAAACCTTTTAAGTGCTTTTAAATCTTAATTCGACTCTGGCTTATCCAGACACAGAAATTGACAGGAATGTTTACTTTGTAAATCAGGAATCATAGTGCTATTGTTTTTCAACTACCTGCCCCCACCCCCAAATACAGTTCTACACTCTTTTGCAAAAAATTCGAAGCACCAAAAAGGACTTTTGCGATCGTGATGAAATTTGGTATGCAAAAGCATCTTGTTCGAACATACAAATGATCAAAGTTTCAAGGCATATGAACAGGAACTGCCATCATAGCGTGCAATTCGCAAAGTATAAAACCGGTAACAGAGGCTGAAAATTTATCTTTTTTTTGGTTGCTGCCATTATAATTCCGTAAAGAAGCAACTAAAGATGCCATTACGACGATATCGAAGACCTTAAAGACAACTTACGACTTCGAACGTGGCCGCATTGTAGGGCTGCTTGAAGCTGGGTGGTCATACCGAGCAATAGGCCGCCATCTGCAGCGTACAGACATTGCTGTGCAAAGATGTTGGCAGCAATGGTTGCTACAAGGAAATTGCCGACGAAATGAAGTTCTGGAAGGCCAAGGAGCACAAATGCGAGGCAAGATAGGATGATTGTTCTCCAGGGCCGAACCGCCCCAACGGTATCATTGTCGACTATTCAACGCATTACGGCCGTGGTACCGTCCACCATCTCACATCGCTTGTCTGAGGCAGGGTTACGCTCACAAAGGCCTTTAAGGCTGCTATCACACGGCCGTTTGTTTCGGAAGGACAACTGTTTGGAACAATTTTTCGTCTTTGTCACGTGATATACAACAGCCAATCACCATAGATCATTTTGGGGTTAACATATAAAGGGGAAACTGGTTCTCTACTGCAAACACGAAGGCTACCAAAATTAGCCATTTTTAGCTCGATGAGGGATTCGAAGCTGATAGCTGATTGGCTGAAAACGAACAACCTGCAATTTTTACCGCACGGAAGGAAAAAATCGCGCGTCTTTCTTTCAATAGTAAACCAGTTACAAAAGTTGTACGAAACAGTTGTTCGTGTGAAACAAACGCCGTGTGATATGGGCTTAAGACGTTTGCTTTCGACCCCACAACATCGGCGGAGCCGTCTGGAGTGGTGTCGCAGCCGATCATCATGGCTGCCATCAGACTGGCATCGCATAGTGTTCAGCGATGGATCCCGCTTCACTCTTCAAGCAGATGACCACCATGTTCGTGTCTGAAGAGGACGGAGCCAGCGGTCCCAATCAGCATTTGTTTTACAAAGGCATACAGTCATAACTCCCGGTGTAAGGGTCTGTGGCGCTATTTTTTATGACAACAGGTCATCTTTAGTCATCTTGCGTACATATTTAACAGCTCAACGATGTGTTGATACCATCCTGCGGCCAGTTGCATTACCCTTCATGGCACGTCATTCTGGGTCCATTTTGCAACAAGATTATGCCAAGCCACATACCGCTCTCATATCTCTAGACTGTCTCCGTGCGGTTGATACTCTTTCTTGGCCAGCAAGGTCACCAGACCTTTCATCAGTCGAGCCTGTCTGGGACATGGTAGGCCGCCAGATTCCGGCACCACAAAATATCGCAGATCTGGAGAGACATCTGATGAATGCCTGGCAGAATGTGTCGCAGGATGACATTAGGAACCTCTAGCACTCCTTGCTTCGACGAATTCAAGCATGCATTGCCGCCAGAGGCGGTTCGACCAACTACTAATTTGAACACTCAATGGGTGATTGTTGGGCCGTGAACAGATACTACGACCTTCATTTTTTAAGCATTTTATTATCTGTGCATGAGCTACACAAATATTCAGTTTCATCAAAATAACCATTTCCCTTATGGTGCTTCTACTTCTTTTGCAAAAGATTATATATACCTAGTTCTACTGGACCGATCGACGAAATTCAAATTGCGTTTTTCATGTCTCGAAAACGCGACTTAAGGTAGATATTAGATTTATATAAAGCATTATTCTAACATAGGTATTATAACACAAAATCGGACTTTTTCTGAAATAACATAACAATTTTTTTCATATTTCGATTCAACGACTAAAATTATGCATAAATATTAAATTTTGTAATTTTTGGTGAGAAATTTATGAAGAAATTTAAAAATTTATTTTGGCGCATTTTTTTCAGTTTGCACTAAGAATAATTCACTTGGCGAACTTCTTAATTTATAGCAATCTATAGCAATCTTTCATGCTTTCAAATAATTTTAACAATGTGCGTAAACCACATTGGTCGTTATTATCTCTTATAACTAATATGCCAAATTTCAAAACTCACCAATATGTAAATTCATGTTTATCTTGGGAAATTTTAAGTAAAAATCTAATTTTTTGCAGGTATGCTTAGAAATACATCTACTTCAAGTTGATGATAAAAATTTGTAGGTTATAATTCAAAATGTTTTTCGAAAAATTTATAAAAAATTATTTAAAACTGCAAATTTTAAAAATAAATCATAAAAAGCGTGCGAAATTCATTTGGATTGAACCTAGAATTTAAATTTTGAAAGAAGGAATCAAGTAAGTTTAATAAAAACAGAAATATTAATACATATATATCAAATTCAATTAACATTGAGGAGCTAAAATTTTTAGAGATAATTTTTTAAAAACTACTCGTGCGATTTTTACAAAACTTGGCAGTTTGGCATAATTTGAGTCGTCGAATCGAAATATGGAAAAAAGTTGGCCTGTCATTTCGGAAAATGTCCGATTTTGTATCAAAATACCTACGTTAGCTATGTATGAATCTAATACATATCCTAAGTCCCGCTTTTGAGACATGAAAAATACAATTTGAATTTCGTCAACCAATTAAATATTATTTCGATTCGAATTCCATTTGAAATGTTAAGATTCAATAGATTTAACAAACAACGAAAGAAACATTTGAAAAGGTTCAGATTTTAACGATCACCCAAAAGGTTATCGGTATAGATTATTGACAGAGATGGCCCAAGGGGAAGAGCGAAACATTTTATTAAATATTAGATGAATATGTATTTTGTTTAGCATGGGAACGTTATATATCTTCTACATATTTAAAAAATGAAAAAGTATGTAATGTAACTCTCTAAAAGTATTGAATGTTTTAATTAGTTATATCATGAATTACTTGGATTTTTAATTATATCAAACAGGTAACTAGTAAAAAAATAATATTCTTAAGAATTATCTCTGTTGCTCTTAAACAGTTAGTTTCTTAATTACAGACGATTTTAGTTTTTTTGACTGACAACAGACCTCGAACAAAAAGACTAACAGCTCTTTTGAGCTAAAGCCTTCACACAAAATATTGAAGTAAATGTGATATCCATTTTTGTAAATTATAATGAACGACCTCGAAGGGATTTTTGACTTGAGCCAAAATTCTGAACTAGGAAATTAAATATATTAACAATATTTTCTTTGCATATTCATTCGTTGTAATAAATAAGACTGTTACATATCATTATGTTTCATAGTTTACTCCTAAATTTTTAAGAAAATGCTTAACTTTGTTTTTACGGATTTCCTCTATAGTTTACTTAATGATCTCTAGATGGCGCTACGCATCTGCTGCTTCGTTAAAATTCTAATAGCTCTTCGGATGAATTCTCGGACTTGGTTTCGGTCGGTTGCTTCAGAGATGGGTATTTCCCCACATGATTTTGACCCCTGGGAAGAACTGATTTCCTTATAACTTCCAAAACACAAACTGGTATAAACTTATTAACGGACTATGATCAGCTTCTGATAAAACAGCTGCAGTTTTGCGATGAAGCAAGTTTAAGAATTCTCTTTTCAAATTCATGGGTTAATTATTAAGAGATGTACTGCTAAAGCGCTTTTTCTCAGTTCTTTAGAAAGTTAATTGCTTATTCCATTCTCTTTTCAGTAATGATTAAAATATAGTTTTTACTCACTAAAAAAGATAAGATGCTATTTTTGTTCTCAAGCTTAGGATTACAAATATTAAAAAAAAAAAAAAAAAAAAAAATTGAAATCTTTCAGATTTTACATTACCCCCAAAGGGATCTTTTTTTTTAACGTTTCGTGCGTTACCTTTATTTATTAAATATCATGTTATTTGCACTTAAACTATAATATTGAATTCAGCAGCAATATCGCAAAATAATTTTAAAATGAGCATATCTTCAGAATTTCCGACAGAGAGTCTCGCGCGCTGGAGATAAATTTCTTTTTCGTACAGTGTTGCCATTCCTTGCTTTGAAATCGTTGCGTTTGTTAATCAAAAATTCTTTAGTGTTTGACAAAATATGAAATAGATAATAAAACAAATTCCAAATTAGGCCTTCCAGATGCCGATATTCGGTGGAAGATTACGTTATTCAAAATTTGATGGCTCTAGGTACCGTCGTTTTTCACAATGTGAGAAACATACATACATTTATGCAGATTCTTCATTATTTAATTTGTTTAGATATAATACAGAGCTGTAATACTTGGTTACAACAGTTTGAAAAGTGAATCAAAGCAAAATGCGAAAACGAAATTAATAGCCCTTTTGGGCTAAAAAACATTCTTCAGTTTCCGATCAAATTCGCTAATTAAATGTGGAACTGACTATTAACAAAATATGTAACTTACAGCATTCAATTTTTACACTTCAAGAGTAAAGCGATTGAGATAATTAGTTTCACTGAGTAAAAAACACAATATCTTATTTTCATTTCAATCAGTAAAAGGGTCATTGCTTGAAAAAAAAAAAAAAAAGGAAAAGAAAAAAGAAAACTCTGTTTTGTAGCTTCATGATTTTGACATGAATAGTTTTAAAATTAAATGTGTTTTTTACAATTTTAAGATTGACATTTTCTAAAGCAGAGTTCTGAGGAAAGTGGGGGGAGGGAAAGAACGTTAAACAAGAAAGGAAATATAATATCATATTTCCATTTCCATCAGCAAAAGGGTTACTCATTAATAAAAAAAAAACTCTTTATTTCACTACTTCATGAATTTCATACGAACAGTTTTATAATTAGATGTGGTTTTTACAATTTCAAGATTGACATTTTCTAAAAACAAAGTTTGAGGAAGGTGAGAGGATAAGGGAATTTTAAACAGGAGAGGAAAAGCGGAAACGTATTTTGTTGTTCGAATTTAACTTAAACTTTGCTACTAGAAACGAATTTAAATGCATCAAGTTTATAATCAAATGTGAAAATTTTCTTTCAATAGTTAATTATAAAAATTAGCATTTAGATAAAAACAGCTTTTTAAACTGATACTAATTAAAATATTTATTTGCTCGAAATAGAAACCTCCCGTTTTCGCTAAGTTTTTGATTCTAATAGTGTCTTACAAACTAGTATTTTGATAAAAGAAGTTGCAGAAGGAAGAGTTTAATTATCATACTATATAGTTATAATGCACTCACTGTTAATAATAACACACACGCAGACTAAATAAATAACACACGAAGTTATCGTATATACAGGGTGTCCCATCAAGACCACCCAAACTCTGCAGAGCTATATTACTCACTTGTAATTCAAAAAAAAAAAAAGCCCAAAGAACTGCAGCTGTATGATTCATAGTTTTCGAGATAAATGCGAAAAAGATGCGTGACATTATACCCAGTGCCTGAAAAAAAACTTTATTGGAAACAAGAACCTTGATATTTGAATAGGTTTACTCAGGAAGGTATTCAAAATGGCCTCTTTGCATATCAAGGCATGTATGCGCCTTGGAATGGCTGACTGCGCACGTTGTAACTGCGTGGTGTACAACAAAGTACACGCAGCATGAAGACGAGCGACTTTCTACAGTAACTAGGTCTCCACAGACCAAATCCTTAAGATTCCCCATAGGAAGAATCCCAAAGGTGTCAGATCTGGCGATAGGGGTGGTCATAAAACCGGACCCTCACGTCTAATCCAGTGGCTTGTGTATTCCATATCCAGCCAGTTACGCACAGGAGCACTGAAATCCGCCGCAGCTCAATCATACGGGAACCATAGAACATGCATTACCGCTAAGAGTATGTCTTCTCCAAAATCGGTTGATACATCACGGAGCAATACCAAGTATGAATGTCATGTTCAGGCAGCTCGGGTGCTCAAATCAGGAGTTATTCAACCCACCGAAGTATTGCTTCTTTCTGTACTGGCGTAAGCCCGCTGCGCGTTCTTCCATTAGCATTGAGGGGATTGTGCGTCGGATGGACGCTTTCAGCATTTCTTTAGTCTGTCATGCAACCTACGAATGATTTGGGCTTCGGGAGGACAGCTTGATGGATAACAACATGCAAACTCCCTAACTGTTCGTAAGGTTAAGTAAATGCCATAAAGTACATTAACCGAGGATAATTCTACCTGGTCGATTGACGAAATTCAGCTTGCGTTTTTCATGTCTCGAAAGCACAACTTAAGATATATATTAGATTTATATAGAGCATTGTTGCAATACAGATATTTTGACACAAAATCGGACTTTTTCTGAAACGATATGCCGATTTTTTTTATATTTCGATTCTAGGACTCAAATTACGCCAAATTATCAAATTTTGTAAAAATCGCACGAGTAGTTTTTAAAAAATTTACTCTTAAAATTTTAGCTCCTCTATGTTAATTGCATTTGATATATATTTATTAATATTTCTTTTTTTACTAAACTTCCTTGATTCCTTCTTTCACGTTTCGCAATTCAGGTTCATCCGAAATAAAAATCGCCCATTTTTATGATATATTTTTTAAATTTGTATTCTTAAATAATTTTTATAAATTTTTCGAAAAAAATTAGAATTATAATCTATAAAATTTTTATCATCCTCTTAAAGTAAATGTATTTCCAATCACAACTTCAAAAAATTAAAGAGTTTTTTATTCAAAATTTCCTAAGATATACGTGAATTTATATATTGGCGAGTTTGGAAATTTGGCGTATTTGTTATAAGCGATAATAACACAAATGAGGATTACGCACTTTTTAAAAATTATTTGGAAGAATGAAAGATGACTTTTTTTCCGCACATGTACAATGAAAAAAAGAAAGGAAAATAGGTTGCTACAAATTAAGAAGTTCACCAAATGAATTATTCTGATTCTTCGCACAATTAAAAAAAAATACGCCAAGATAAATTTTTGAATTTCTCCGTTAATTTTGGCACCACATTTTACAAAATTTAATATTTAGGCATGATTTGAGTAGTAGAATTGAAATATGGAAAAAAAATTAGCATGTTATTTCAGTAAAAGTCCTATTTTGTGCCAAAATACTTATACTAAAACAATGCTATATATAAATTTAATAAAAAGCCTAAGTCGCGTTTCCAGATATGGAAGGTACAATTTGAATTTCGTCAATCGGCCCAGTAGAAGGGGAGACATAGAACTACCACCCTTTTTTTTCCGCAGTATGCATGTCGCAATAATCACGGACGGAATACTTTATCATCATGCAAAGATTATCGGCCTACCTATCTATTCAATATCCCGGAGATTATCGCGCAAAACGCTAGGTGAGTGGCTGAGTAATGTAATGCTATTATTGCACTATATAGTCAGTTGTAAACAACATCACACAACAATGCTATATATAACTTATGCAAATAAATTTCCACTGACAAAATTTCCTTCTGATACTAGTATTCTTATATTTGTCAAATTATGTCTATGCTTCAGTTTTTTTCCTTCTTAAATGAGACAACTGAGCTGTTACAAAGAGTAGCTTAAAGTTTATTGCATATCAATTGTAAAGAATATTGTTGGAGCTTAATTTTTTAAGGAGTTGGTGTATAGGTTTTAAGTTCAAATACCAAATGATAAGTCAATATTTGGATAAACAATTCTCAATAACATGAATGTGTAAAGTTTGTGACAACATGATAAACACAATATATACTGAAAAATAGGTGTTCAAATCAATCGTAATAGTGACCAAGAGCTCCAACAGAATAATTAAATTTAATGCGTTGTGTCATAAAACAGTAGGGTCCAGTGTTCTAAATTAAAGTGAAAACATTACAAGAAGTTAAAATTAAATATAGCATTTATTTAAGATACTTTGAATTAATACAGAGTGGTACATGGTGGGCGGTTAAGTGGAAAATATAAAAGGTATATCATACCCAACCCAACAGGGAATTTAACATTTCAGGATACAGACGACATTGACGTTCCAATTAGAAGTTCCAAACAGTGAAGATTACAGGGTGAAATACATGGAAGATGTAGATTCTTTTACTTCTAGAAAGGAAAGAAAAAAATAAATGTTAGTATGTTCGGTCATTTTCGTCGCCCTCCTTAGTATTCATCTCTCGTCTATTTCTTCCGACAACGATGTTTCTCTGATAACGCCGACACCTTCAGCTCCGTCTCCTTGCGTTAAAATGGCGGCATGTCAAACTCCCGTCAGCCCTCCTCGTCAGCAGCTCCCAAGCCCTTTTTACTCGAAACGCCAAGACCGCTTGATTGGCGATTTTTGGTGGTAAGAAAACCGCCAACAGCCCGGCAACCCCATGGGAAAAACACGCAGGAAGGTGCATCTCCAAGTAGAAAGAGCTCCTGCATTTGGCATATATCGCTGATCCACCAAGGTCAACCACCTCTAGCCTCGACGAGGGGTCCCAATCCAACATGGAAACAAGCTGCGAGTAAGAAAAACATCCCGCCAACCTGAATTCGCTGCAGGGTTAGTAGTGTAAGAAACTAGCCTCTCCACAGGGTGCGATCTTTACTCGTGTTGACAGATGCTACCCAGACCACTGTCTGGCGGGTGAAGCAATTCGTAAACAAAGCAATAAATCTCTTTGGAAGGGCAACGGACTGAAATCGAAAGTTTTGAAGGGATACGTGAAAAGTATTGATTTTACAACAATTTAACTTCAATACTGATAAGTACTTAAATAAAAATATAATAATTTCACAGATAATTTTCTTGGGTTTATTCCGACACCAAACACGACCACCATAGTAAGAAATAAAAATTACTTCAGTTAAAATACAATATGCAAGTATGAAAATTTTTATATATTCTCCACAACACCAAAACGACCACCAGAGTCAGAAAATATGGATCCCAAATTTAGCAGAAAAGGGGGCATAACAGAAAAACTTAAATTAAACTTTAAACACCAACTTGTGTAAACAAAACTTTAAAAAAATTGACCTTAAGGATCAACTTATCAAGAGATTAACATTAACAACCAAAGTTAAGAAAAAATAATAAACTAAACAGAATTTAAATAATTAACCAACCAAAAGTAAAGAAGAAAAATTAATTACACAAGCAACTTAAAATCAGCGTTAACCAAAACTGTCAAGAGAACAAATTAAATGACTACAATTACTTTTAACCAAACCAAAGAACTTAAGTTCAACTACAAAAATTAAAACAAATTAAACTTTAAGTCTGAAGCAAAATAAGTTAAACATTACCTTTAAAACAACTTAAATCACAACTGAAATAAGTAATACATAACAATATAACAATTTCTGTAATTTCGAAAATAAAAAGTGCTAATAACAATTGAGGTCTATTAGGAAAATTTAAACAAATTTTTACTTTAAAAAATAGTATAATAGTATATATATTGTTGCGAAAAATTCGGCGGTTGTGCCTGTATGTAAGCTTTCCGGCATAGCACTAGGGCTGCCATAAAATAGTGTATGGGAGGGTTGCCAGATTGGCGACTTTATCGCCCATTTGGCGACCAAATCGGCGATATCCCATGGTCCAGTCGGGAAGCTTCTAGAATAACTTCCTGTCGAGATATTTCTCGAAACGTGTGGAACCTAAGCTATATAAACCCCTGCGTTTCTGAGAGCCGGCATTGTGAGAATAGCTGCTTACTGTGAGTGCTAAGCTACGCGAGAGTTTTGTGAACGGAAAGCGATCGAAATAGTGCTTTGCCGTGAAGCTACCTTTACTGTATAGCTTGACAGTGTATTGATGATTGTTCCACGGTGTTTATTATAAGTTTAGTGTTGCCGTGAAGCTACCTTTACAGTTACAGCCTGAAGCTGTGTTGCTGATTGTTTCAGCGTATTTGTTGTAGATTTTCGACGCTTTTAAAGGTAATTTTGGAACTGTGCTGTAAATAGTGATTCTTGTAAATAAATTGTGCTTTTTATTGTTCTGCATCGTGTTTTCATCGGATACTCTCAAATCCAGGAACCCGTATAACGCAACAATATATATATACAGCATTTCATGCATATTTTTCCTTAGTTTTTTTATCGCCAGGTTCTGAAAATTTTAAAATTATTCGAGTAATTTTCCCTTTTCTTGATGCGTCCAGACAACAAGCTTCCCTAAATTTTAAATTGGATACGTCCATGTAGTAATAGTTTTTTTCTTTCGCATCGAAGGTCATGCCGAACCATTTCCTTCTAAATGTTGAATTTTATGTGAGCCTAATGCAAGAAATACCCATCCTAGAGAAGTGACATTCAATCTATGATTTCACATTTGCCTTCTCTAATTGTTTATGAATGAACTGAGGCTTGAGGAGCAACAGACATACGGGCGCGATTTAAGTTACAGAAAACTAGAAATGAAGATAACTTATAAGATACTGTAATATATCTTACTGGATTATTACTTAGACTATCTTACTGGAATGAAGATTTATTTTAAAGGAATAATATTGCTATAGTTACATATAGTTTATCAAACGACTACTTTTCATTTTTTTTATGATCTGATTGCTTCTTTCTGTAATCGTGTCTTTCAGAACTGAAACTATTTTCATAATTTCCGTTCTCGATTTTCGAGCGATAGAAATAGAAAAGAAAGGGGATTGGGAATATATACTGTATATTTTCTCCAGTATATATATATATGTGTGTGTGTATGTGTGTGTAAGATAAAAAATGTATAAATCTAAATTATAATCAGCAAAATCCTTTAATGCTTGATTTTAATTTGGTACATTCCCTCTCTATTCTAAAAATAGTAATCTTTTTCTGCACTGCGTCATTTCGAGACTAATCCATGTCATATGACTCTTACATAACGGCGATGATGTAAATGGAACTAAAACTCAAACAGCCAATAATGATTTTACAGTAATATTAATTACCCAATCCAATGCACTGAGAACTGAAACTAATTCATTCTGAATTCAGATTTCATTCCGAATCCAACTTACTTGCTTTCTACACTTCGGCCTAGCGGGATCGCTGCTTACTGCTCTCTTCTTACTTAAAAGCTATCTAAACTATAAACGTTTTGAGATCGGCACAAGTAATGATGCTTGAAATAAACTAAAATAAAATTTTATTAAATTAATTATATGTTCTTTCGTACTCTTTAACTTCAGTAGATCATCGATTTGACCAAAAGAATTTTTTCTTGGAAAACAATATGCGCACTTTTTTGCAAGCGAACTATGTGGCATTTTACTCAGATTTTCATGTAAACTGAATTTATCTTACTTGCTTTGAACATTTCTTAAATATTTATGACTTAATATTACTATATCTTTTCTTATGTATCATGAAAAACTCAAATCTATAAAAATGTTAATTAAACTTATAAATAAATTATATATTATTCATACCTCTCCCTCATATTATTAATATTCTTATTATTCGCTCGGCAAGATTGAATTACGATTTTATATTTTTCAATTTAAATAAAAAATATTCAACTTGAGTCTCTATTAATATAAATTAACTTTGAAATTTCATTATTTAGTTCCGAGCCTTCTCTTAAATGCGATGACATAACTGTAAATGATATTTACAGCCATAAAAAAAAAAGAATGAAAGGCGAAGCTCGAGTGATTTTAAGAAAATTAATTACGAAAAACACAGAATGTTTTGATTGCTAACATAAAGAAAATTCCACTTCCATATTTCTGCAAAAATAAAATTCAGAAGAGATATTTAAGATCCATGCTTTTGGGAAAAGCCAATCTCTCGCATTAGGCTAATAAATAGTGAAAAGAATGTGGGTGTTAAAAGGAAAGAAATGCAATAAATTAATAAAAGACTACATTTGTTATAAAAGTTCAGAATTAAATCACAAAAATCATTAGCCGAAAGGCGCCTTATCTCAGAAGGGCTGTTAATTTCGTTTTGGCATTATGCGTCCATTAACTGTAAATCTCCGTATCACTATTCGAAATGTTGCCGCCAAATATTATCGTCCTGCGTTATATTTAAAGAATTAAAATAATGTAGAATCTGCATAAACGTATGTATGTTTCTTGCATTGTGATAAAACAACGGTACCTAGAGCCTTCGAATTTTGAATAACGTAATCCTCCTGCGAATATGGGCATGTGGAAGCCCAAATTTAGAATTTGGAATTTTTTTTATTATCGATTTCATATTTTGTAATACTTAACGAATTTTTGGTTAAGAAAAGATATGTTCATTTAAAAATTATTTTGCGATATTGCTGTTCAATTGAATTTTATAGTTTAAGTGCGAAAAACATGATATTTAATAAATAAAAGTAACACAGAAACGCTAAAAAATTGCCCCTTTGGGCGTAATGCAAAATCTGAAATCTTTCAAATTTCTTTCTTTTTTCATTTATCTTTAGTTCAAAGGCGCAGTTTGCTCTGTAGGACTATTAATTTCGTTCTGGCATATTGCGTTGGTTCACTATAAACGTCGGTTCACTTTTAAAATTGTTGCCACCAAATATTATCTCTCTGTGTTATATTTAAAGAAATCAAATAATGAAGAATTTCCATAAATGTATGCATGTTTCTCGCACTGAGATAAAAAACGGCACCTAGAGCCATCCAATTCTGAATAACGTAATCTTCTACGGAATATGGCTCAAATTTGAAACAATATAACAAATTTTTGATTAACAAACTCAACGATTTCAAAGCGAGCAGTGGCGACACTGTACGAAAGAAAATTTTTTTATCTCCAGCGCGCGAGACTGTGTATCGTAAATTCTAAGGCCTTAGTTCTTTTTAATCTTATTTTGCGATATTTCTGTCGAATTGAATGTTATTTTTTAAGTGCAAAGAACATGATATTTAATAAATAAAGTAACTCACAAAACGTTAAGGAAACGCCCGTTTGGGTGCAATGTAAAATCTGAAAGCTTTCAGATTTAAAATTTCTTTCTTTTCTTTTTATTTATGGTTTATTTCAAACACTTATAGACATAACCGATTTTATATTCATGTTTCGCAGTTAACCTATCCGCTGCTCAATATGATCTTTGCGCATACATTAGGCAACTTTTAATGTGATCGCTTTTGTTTACGGCTATTTTGATAACATTAACATAATGATAACATTAATGATGAGAAAAAAAGTGTCTGATGTGGACACACATGAGTTCATTGTACGGCTTATTAAATTACATATATTTTTTACTGAACTTCATTTAATTTATTTTCTCGAATTTCAAAAGAGATATATTTCTCATTCAGTTAATTCAGTTCTCACTTCGGAGCAAGGCAAAAGTACATTAAAACTCAAAACATCTTCATTAAAAATTGTAAAATACAGAAAAATCTAAAACACCAAATACAATTAAAATAGTTACTTACTTATTTATTTTAAAATTAAATTTAGATGTCCTACGCAAAAACAAGCTATTCGACCAAAAAGCAGGAAGACAAAATTTTCGGTACACAAAATTGAAACTTATCCCACTGGGCAAAAGGCACTGAAGTTGTGAAACCAACTGATTTAATTTACTACTCTATTAAGAGTTTCAAATGTAAACAATGGCCTCGTCAGGCTTAACGCCACTTTTAAATTGTTTCTAATTCAACAACTATTGCATGCAGATTAACTAGAGGTATAAAAACCTTAGCAGGAACATAAGAACAACATAATTCAATCAATTTTAAGGCAAAAAATGCATACTTTACAAGTATATAAGAATTAAAAACAAAGCTCACCGAGCCAGGCAATAGAGTGGGAATATTTTTCTTATTCAAGTTTTATAACGTTTTAAATTCTTTCGATTATTTGCTGTGTGTTTAAAGGTAAAAATTTTGATTTAAATTTTTCTCTGAAGTATTTTTTTTTCACTTTCATTTTCAATTCTTTAAATAAAACAGAATTCTCTTTATTTAAAGTTCAAGATTCTAAGTAGAATTTGCTTTGTTGTTTCCTTGCTTTGGGAAAGGTCAGATTTTTGGATGAACTATTATAATTAAAATACATCAAAATGGTTCATCAGCTAATTCTGGATACCAAAAAGCAAGGATTTTTGTAGAAGAGAGATTTCAATTGATTTCAGTGTTCCTCTTCCCTGACGAAGTGACTTGAAGTTGATTGAATTCCTCTTCTGTTTTTGTTCATTTTTCTTTAAATTTAATTAATTTTTGAATTGAGGTATTGATTGTTTGAAAAGTTTTGGTTTTAACATTTTTTACATTCTTTATAACATTTAATGGATTATTTGAAATTTATTAACTACGAATTTGAAGTCTGTCTTTGTGAAAAATTAATTCTAAATTTAATACTTTATGTCTTTAATGTATATATATATATACGTTGGTGCTGGGATTGCAACGAAAGAGAGATGTGCACAAGTAGATGTTGTAAGCAGTCTCGTACAAGAAATTTCAACGTTCTACGGCTGCTTATTTTTGAGTTACGAGAGATACATTCATACTTACTTACGTACATACAGACGTCACAAAAATTGCCACCATATTACAATCCGTTTTGAAAAAAAGAGCCCTTAATTCTGTCCGTATGTACAGACGTCACGCAAAAACATTGTTCAAGTGGATTCGAGAACGTCCAAATAGATATTTTCATTGAAATATGATACCCGAAATTTTTCGATTTTACAATACTTCCTTTACTTTGTACAAGGAAGAAAAGAATCCTTCAAATTCCAATCGAATTTAATACAAATATAACTAGAAATATAGATAAAAACTTTCACAGACTTTTAATTTGGAAAATGCAAAAATTTATGAACTGTCCATAGTACCTTTAATGCAAAATTTCATTTATGAATTGTTCACAATGTTTTTGGAATTTATTTGATTAAAGTTATACCTTTAAATTTCATACTTCTACACTTCATTGAATGGAGGAGAACATGGCAATGTAAAACTTAAAAGGCAAAAAAACAATCTTACTTTTGAGATGTTTTTAAGGCATTTTGCATTCTTTGGAATGCCTAGAAAATGTGAGAAATGTTAACCGTATCATACATTACTGGACAGTTTCAAGCGTTCTATAAAATGCCTAGGTATTCTATACAATGCTAGCTTTCCTACGTTGCCGGTAACACATAGAATTAAACGGGAGTTGTTCAATTGTCATGAGCAAAACTCTCAAAACGTTTTCGTAGCTAGATACTATTTCTTTGCACAGCTGATTGCAATAGGCTTCGGCATAGAATGAGTAGTCAATAATGAAAAATTAACCGTTAGAAAACCGAAGCCTTCGCTAACGTGTGTGCTTAAAATACGTCCTCGTCCGTAAACGCCTTTCTCGTCCATTACCCGTCCCATCCGTTTCCTAACCTCTCCTTCCATTAACGCACAAAGAGGTCTGAAGATTTCAAATAACATCCTTTCCATTTCCTATCAAAGGAGCTTCCATTAGCCTTTTTGGATAAGGTGCTTGCAATAAACTGATACAACGCATTTGGGGTAACTGCACCGGCTACTGCTTATCTTAGGGGAAGGGAAGAAAACAGCATCGCAGCCGTTTCGGGCAGTTGTGGTTGTTTCGGGCGTTTTGGCCTTCAAAGGATTAAGATACAATTTTAGGTTAATCCTAGAATCTCGTACAAACGGGATCTGGCGACTTTTGGCGACATTATGGTGAGCAGTAAACGTGATATTTATGATGAGCAGAAAACGAATCATTTTGGTGTTGGCGAAAATTTTCAAAATTACTCCAAAGTCGTATCGTATACTAGGATTTTAATCAATTCGGGACTTTTGGAACATTTAATACAATTCTGTTTACAGTTATATTTACAAATTAGGAACGTCTACAATGACATAAAATCTCTACTTATTTGCATACCGAGAATAGGCTCGGCGTGACTTTCTTAAACTTGAAAACCTTTGAAAAATCGAATATCGTAAACTTAAACCAGAGGATTTCATTTCGTATGTCACTCAACAAAAATCAGAATTCCAGTTCTATTGCAATGTTAAAAATTAAAATTAACTTTAGAACGGGGTATTTTCAAACATATGAAAGCTTTTTAAAGCTCATGCAAAATTCTGTAACCATGGTTACCACTGCCATTGTACTCTCACATATGCGTGAAAGACACAACATTGATAATAATATACGAATGATAAAAGTAACCGCAATCAATTTAAGCGGCACCTATTTTATGTCGTTTTATCGTGTTTTTGCTTAAAATACCTCGCTTTCTCGTGAAGTAAAAGGGTTTGAAGGTACTGTAGAGACTTTTTATGTCATCCATTTGCTGGTATGAACAAATGTACTTATTGTAGAAACCATAAAAATGTCTAAAAGAAGAGAGAAAGAGAGATAAAAAAGAAAGAAAACTGCCTTAAAAAGTTTTGGATCCGTAAATGAAAATAACTATTTTAATACTGTTCTTAACATAAAAGGATTACATTGGAAAGAATGAGCGAGCTTATCGGAGCGAAGAGAGTGAAATATCAGATTTGCCGTGACCCAGATTCTGACAACGGATCTTCCAATTGGTAGCAGAACATGTTAAACTTACCTTTGCAAAATTAATCGTCAAATTAATATTCCAAAAGTCGTGACAAAATATAGTTTACTACCAATATTTATAACAAATGGGGATATAGCGAAATTAAATACTTAGAATTTTAAATCGGCCTAAATGTTTCACGTTTCTCATCTAAAAAAAAAGTACATTTGTAACTGAATTATTTCGAAAAATGTAGGGGTAAATTTATGATTCAAAAACCTTAAATTTAAAAATTATATTTAGCACAGCAGTCAGAAAACGATTAGTTATGCAGCAACAAGCGGGGGCGATTCCTATATGATACAAGGGAAAAAAAAAAGAAAACGTACCTTTTAAATATTACACGACAACTTTTCCTTCTCGATATATTAAATCAGGTAGAACTCTCTACTACCCTCACCTGCTGCAAATGTTAGTAAGTATAATACCACTGCCAATCCAATCACAAGCTGAAACAATAAGAGCTCAAGTGCTACAATTTAATTCCCTAAGTATGCCTTCGGTAACAGTTTCAGTCAGACAAGTATGAAACCACGATTTCTTATACAGCTATAACACAGCTCAAACAGAACTACAATTGGACGATCCGCTCCGGAACTGATTCAAAGAACCCATTCTTTTTACTGAGCGAATTTTCTGGAATTCCAGAAAAAGGAGTTGTAGCTTTTTACAGTTCACCGAGAGTCCTTGTTTATTTTTAGCCTCAGAAATACTGTTCATTTCCAAATGCTGTTATATTTATGAATATTGAATGAATTATGAATATTGTGAATATGAAGGGGTTCACTGTACTGTATTCTGATACTCTGGGGAAGACTGAACATAGTTATGTATGTAATATGTAATAGCAAAAATTTATATACATACCATCTGATGAGAAATTTTTAAGAATTTTGGAAAATATTATTACGAATTTTGTACAAAGAGAGATGATTTTAGTGAAATGGTTGTATTTCTATCAATAATATAACGTGAAACGCTGAGAAGAATAATGTTCTGCAGGGAAAATAAGAATAAAGAGGCAAGTCTATCTAATACGGAGTAAATGGCTATTTCGCTAAATTGGCAAGATAGCGTCAAGCTGGCAACAGTTTGAGTGACTAATTTTGTCATTAAATTTGGAGAAAAAAATGGCCAAAAATGGCCAAACTAGGTGACCATTTTGGTGACATTATAGTCTAGTTCGTGAATAACTGTAATGGATATTGTAACTGAGTAACTGTAATTAATGTTTTGTATAACTTTAACCGAATTCGTCCCTCATATGCATTCCAGTAATTTCGAGAAGCAAAAAGTACTAGAAATATCCTGGCGACTGGGTGGAAACTATATAAGACCGGAAGGAGCATCTGCTCTCAGTTGCTAGTTCAGCGTGAGGTGGAGTATTCAAGTATATCCGAGTTTGCTTCGCTCTTTTCCCTTCGATGTACTTAATGTTCATAGTACAATAGTTTGAAGTGTAAGTACTGATTGTATTCAATGATATTGTGAAGAATTGTATGATAATTTTTGTGGAAAGTTCCAGATCTCTGACGTGTTTCTTTTGTTAAAATAATTTTCATCAACCTATCATCGGAGCTGTGTGTGCATTCAATCTATTCCGAACCCCCACGCACGCAACAATATTTTTCAGTACTTTTATGAGCTATTTAACTATTACGTTTTATAGTTTTTAACTTCTTTAGTTAAAGAACAATTATTTTCTTTTAGAGAACAGAAAATTAGTAACTCTTCCATGCTTTTTAATGAAGCCCTCATTTTGAAATTTGAATACCCAAAATTAATTTACCTTATTTAGAATAATTCAACTGATATATTATAAACAATTCAATTAAAAAGAGTGGTGCCCTCTCTCGGGAAAACTTTAGTGAGAATCTAACGAGGGAAGCGAGTTTTCAATGCGTTAATTAATTGACTTATTATTATCTTTTTAAATTCTGAATGAAGGAGAAATTATTCTCTTATTTTCAAGTCCTCTGAATTTTGAATTAATCAGTTTTATTCTAGAAATTGTCTCAAACTTTCATCGATTTAATGTTGAATTCTAATCATCATATATATATTTCTGTAGCAAAATACTCTCTTTAAATATGAATAACGCAACGAAAACTGATGAAAATGTTATGTATTTTGCCATTAGAAATGTTATTTTCAGTGGCGGCTGAAGAATATTAGAGTAAATAGCATAAAACACCTTACAGTTTAATAATAAGAATTGAAAATTAAATATAATTCAATTTGTTTTCTATTTTTTTAAAAACAATGACATGAGATATAACAATCGTTTGGTAATAATCATGTATATTAAATATAGAGGTTGACGCAATAGAAATATTATAAATAAAAACTAATTAATAATTCTGTTCATCGCAGAAATAATTTAATCATTCTTAAACAACATTTTTTTTTGCTTGGTAAAGTTTGTATTTGTTCATACTACTTCGATTTCTGTTTTATTGATATTAAATATCAGTATTTCTTCTTCATGATTTCGAGAATTATCATGCATATTATTTTTCTTTCACAAAATATTCTTCTTTTCTTCTTTTTATTTGCGCAAGGAAATCTGACCTTTTGATGTTTTAGAAGAGTTACAGATAATTGTGAACTATATTGCATAAAAATTTTTTTATTATTATTTCATGTTTCATTCAGCCCCTTTTTTATTTCTGTTTAGTTAAATTTTCTTTTGTTTAGGTCAAATTTTGAAATTAATTTTAATTGGCTTTCTAAGAGTCGATTTCTTTGAAAGTTTCCACCCATATTTATATGATAAACAACATTTGAGATTACAAAACAATATTTGAAAGCGACATTACAAATTTCGATAGAAATATTTTTAAACGAGTGTGGAATTCCCTCCACTTTTCTTGGTCTAAAGCCCAAGCTAGTGATAGGGTTTCGATATGTGGACCATCGGATACCTTCCAAACAGAATTTATTAGGAATGTTTAAAAGTAATTTTTCCGAATTTTGGTGATTCTTCTCAAAGATATTCTTTATATAGTTATCGTGCAGTTGCTGACAGTGACTGAATGTTTTATTACATCATTATAGCAATCCCGAATTGTAAATAATAATGAGATCGGAGTTAATGTAATCTTATATCATCGGATAGATGGGAAGACCTTAAAAAGAAAAGTGACTTTACTTATTTTCTTCTTATGTTTGATAAGAAATAATCTTGTTTTACTGATAAGAAATAATGATTTTCTTTAATTCAGAAGCAAATATTTTTTCCTTATTATTATTATTATTTTTGCCCATTCTTTGGACTAATGCGTGACAAATGATATCTATATATATGTGCGTGTATAAATGATACAATATATATATATATATAATATCATTAAAGATAAGCAAAAGGAGTAAAATTCTAAAAGCAATTGCCTAAAAGTAAATTTGACATTCAAGTTCCAAGCAAAAAGAGATAAATTCTAAAGGCAATCGCCTAAAAGTAAATTTGATACCTACGTTCCAGAGATTAAAAAAAACTTTAACAAAAATAAATTACTCAAAAGTATAAGTAACGCAAGAAAAAAAAACCTAAAAACTAAATGTTAGTATTCAAGAAATTCAATATTTAAAAAATTTTAACACGTAAGAAAAACCATTTAAAGCACAAACTAAATTAAAATAAAACACCAGAAAAATTACAAAGAATGGCAGTAAATGGCAATTTAGCCTACATCGAGCTTGTTGCGGACTTATCAAGGGAAAAGCGCAGCATCTCGTGCATAGGTAAACTCTATTACACGTTTCGTCAAACGACAATAATTGAGACAAAAGCGGAAAACTTTAACAGATAAAAATAGATAAAAATCTACATAATACCGTAGGTCTCAATTCTTATCTTTTCTTTTCCCGACGCGCCTGCCATAAAATTTAAGACAAATAAAAGTACTACTGATTAAACTTTACAAAACTTGGAAAAGCTAATGTACAAATAAACAAAAGTTGCCAATTAGGCATGAGTAAAAAATTACATAAATTTAATTTCAAGGGAGATCCCAATGAGCTAGAAAAATTAGACTTAGTTAACCAAAACAAGAAAAAAACAAAATAAAACACAACTGTCTTGTTAAGGCAAATTGCATAAACAAAGAGAAAGAAATTGAACATACCTATATCCAAAGCAGCAGCTTAAAATTAAAAGCGTAAAAAACTGAAAAGTGGTTGCCAGAACAAGAATTCTAAAATAGGAAGCAACCAGAAAAGAAACTGAAAAACACCAATAAAGTGTAGTTTAGAAGTGTGGGGGGGGGTAAAACGTAATTTTTGTGAACCAATGATGCAATTGGTAATCTAGGAAATGAAAGGGCTGATTGGTTGGCAAAACAAGCTACAAATCTTCAAGTAATAACTCCAATGATACTGCCCAAGTCATTTTTCAAGAACAAAAGTAGGGATGATACAATACTAAAGTGGAATGAACTATACAGGAATTCTACTAATGCCTCCTTAACTAAACTATATTTTCCTTCCATTCTTCACAGATTGAATAATAAACACTTTCTCTGTAATTTTGAAATTACTCCATTTCTAACTGGACATGGTAAATTCAATTCTTATCTGAAGAGATTTAGATTATCTAGTACAGACTTGTGTTCATGCAGCTTCGGGGGAGTACAAAATGTTGAACATTTGTTGTTCTATTGTTCAAAGCTCAAGGAAGGACGAAAAGAACTCATTTCTAGGTTAAAATCTGTGAATATTACATTTCCTCCCCCTCTTCATGTATTTGTCCAAGATAAAATGGCTTTCTTTTTCTTCTGTAATTTTATCTCTTACGTGCCATCTGTGAATTTGTAAGTTTTTTTTTTATTATTATTATTTTGTGTTGTTATTGTATTTGTTTTCTTTTACTTACCTTTGTAAGCCTTGTGTAATACTATGTGGTGCACAAGGAATTTAAAATTTTCAATAAAAAAAAATGATGCACCACGGCCAGTGTGGAATTCTGGCAGAAAGGTGGGAGGGTACACAGGGAGTCAATCTTTGAAAGTCGAAGATGGAAGCTTTTTCGACAAAATGGCTTCCAGTAAAGTGCTGAGTCACGTAAATAATGTTTGAAGGTGAAGAACAAAATGGCCGAACAAGCAAATGCTAAATCTGGCCTGAAAGCAGTGGAAATTGGAAAAAGGATGATTTGTTAGAAAAAGTCGTCATTCTTCTTGCTAGAGGGCTTACAAGCGATCAGAAACGAAAAAGGTCCATAAAATTAGTAATAGAAATAGACAATGCCAGAGATCAATAATATTAAATTATAAATTTAATAATTAAGCTGCAGTTTTCTTCATATCTAAGAGAGCACATTACTAGCAGTAAGAGGAACCTATGTTACATTTTTACATTAAATCATCTGAATTAGCCATCCATCATCTACCCTCCTTAAGGATTTATGTAAAAAATTTCATTACCTAATCCAAATAATTTAAAATCAAAGGTAAATGCGAACTTTTTTTAAGGAATTTTTAATTACTGTTTGAGGAATAAGATTGTTACGTAAAATTTTAATGAAGTAGAGAATTTCCTCTTGAAGGAGTTCAGTGCTATTATAGATTCTTTTAATCCTAAGAAGTTGTGCATTAATAGTATTGATTATGACCCTTTTTGAAACGTTAGAATTCCAATGAGTGAGTTTTAATGTTTGAAAATGGAAGTCTCTAAGTTCATCATAAGTTTTAATTTGATTGTAATTAAGAATATGAAGATCTAGGTAAACTACTTCATTTTGTAATGTATTAGTAGTATTAAGTTTGAGGCAAGAAGGGTAAATATTAGCATTTTCAAGTTTGCGAAAGTTATTAAAGGCAATAACATCATCAATATAGCGATAGATGTGTTGGAAATACTTATGTTCTTCTTTAAGTGAACGAACAAATTTAAATTCTTGAGTAAATAGGAAGAGTTCACAGATTGCAGTTGAAAAATTACCTCCCATTGGAATTCCTTTTATTAGTTTAAAGCTAATGTTATTAAATTGCAAATAATTGTTAAAAAGTACACTGTTAAGATAAAGTTTCCATTCTTCAGTAGGAATAATTGTTTGGATCTGCGGAAATAATCGAGGAAGAGTAAGAAGGCTATTATATATATCATCCAAGGGTAACAAAATATAACGGTTTTCGAAGTCGTAACATTGAATGTTTTCTATTTTAAGCTCATTTAAAGTATTTGGAATAACTTCGTTATTGGAAATCATCCAATTGCATTGTTTATCTTGAAAATCAAAATTATTAATAACATCTAAAACAAGTTTTAGTTTCTTAGCAAAGAGATAATCAATTTCTTCTAAAAAAATTCTGGAACTATTGGCTATGAATCTGAATTTAACAGGTTTTTCATGAAATTTAGGTAAGGCATAGAGATTGGTAACCTGTTATTTAACTTGTTGTTACGGATTTTGAGTCTTTTGTGAAGGGCTGTATTATATCATTTATAGTGAGATAGATAGATAGATATACATGTTTTGTAAATATCGATATATGCTGATGTATTCACATGCCAATTCGTTTTCTAGACGTGCTAAATGGGCTCGTATCGAGAAAACAATTTGGCAAAAATATCAGTGTGACTTGGTGAGTAATGAAAAATGAAAAATACTGAACCATTGCCTGCCACGTGTGACTGCGCATTGTTCTGCTGAATGTTTAGCGCAGGCAAGCCTTGAAATTAAGGCAAAGCAACAAGTTCTAAAACGTAGGAGATGTAGTAATCGCTATTGCATGTGACCGCTTTTCAGACAGGCGCAGCAGTAGTAAACTTTAATGACAATCCCAAACTGTAATTCTACGTGACGAACCGATATGACGATGGTCATGATGTATATAGCCGCGATGTCACCAAATTCAGATAAAACAATACGTTAAAAATAGAATCGAGATTCGTCTGAAAAGTCAAGGTCGTAGTAGTCATTTGTCCGATTTCGGCGACCGGTGTAGCCGCATACATCTGTGGTGTAGGGTAAATACGACAAAAGAAACATTGGAAAGATTTTCTTGGAGTACGGACAGTTTGGAATAATACGTGATGATACAGGGTGTGGAGCACCAAACCCTTATTCTTGCGTTAGAGTTCTTGATGTTGCTATGCGATCCGTCATTGCCAATACATCTGTCCAAAGCTATTCCAATATATCTGCCCTTTGGATCGTGTGATAAAGGTGGTGCGATCGTTCCCATCGGTCGGGCTATCCCTCCTGCACCCTTCAATTCTATATCATCATTAGTGTGACTGATTTCATCCAATACTAGTCCCTATCACCTGGAAGGATAATCCGTAATTTTTGTAGGCCACAGTTCTTCCTCTTTAAAACTCTGAAACTTGCTTGACTCACATTAGTTTTATTTGATAAGGTATACTGAAGCTTCCTTGGCAAAGGAACACCAGAAAAACTCACTTTTCCAGTTCTTAAGTCAGTTTCTCTCCCATTTTATACTGCTCCTAGTTAGCACTGTTAAAGCGCCATGCCTTTCATATATATTTCAGTGCTAATTATTGGCATATGTTATCTAAATCTACCCATGATGCAAATTTAAAACCTACTGGATGCTTCTTTTATGGTGTTGAGTTCTGAAAGGCCATAAGTATCGTACTAAATAATGCAATACTCTAGTACTCAGTATTGTAATTACTGTTACGCATTATTTGAAATCAAACAATTATTTTTCTTGTGTACTAGAATTATATCCTCTAAAATGAGTAGTTAACATAGAAGGTAGCTGGTCTGTAATGAAGTTCTGTACGAGTAGCATTATTTTTACAGGGATAGAAAACTACAAGAACAAATCGATTAATTATGTGATTAAGTATTTAGCAGTTACGTATTAACACATCCATCTTAGTAGAATTTGTCAAATTTTCAGAATGTGCCAAGTTCTGGCAACCACGCGCATAAGCATTCTTCCAGCAACCATGCTCATCCTTCAGTCAAGCGTCGCCGCTATTTTTGTATGTCTTCTTTTTTGTTGCATTCCAAATTCCAACGGTTATTATAAACAAAATGCGAAATTTTTTGCCTTAGTTTTAAATATAAGCTTGTAAAATTCGTCATCGATGGATTATACTGCAGTAAAATTTTTGCAGGATTACAGAATTTTGCTAAAAATTTTCTAAAGGAAACAAAGAGGAGAGGCGTTTCCTCGATGGCCGCTGCTGCCAAGAATTGCACGAAGCCGAGTCCCCGCAATTCTCTTATTGTTTTAGTGGAAAGAGATCGCGGTGTACTTCGAGAGAAAAATAACGCAAAAAATTACAGAAAGATTTGAGAAAGAATATAAATGTTTCTTTTTTTAACGTATCATGTTAATCCTTATTTAATAATTCAAATTTCCATTTTAAATTGCTAAAGTATGTTTTCTTAAAAATCGCCAAATTAATCCAAGGTGGTTGTGAAAAACCATAGGTATTGAGATCGAATAAAACATATGTTCACACAGTCGCAAACTAACAAAAGGCCATTTGGTTTTCTGCGAAATTCTATATTTGGAACTGCTTTACAGGCACTTCAGCACACAATGCCTTCGTATAAAAATTGTTGATTTAAGCTACCTTCCCTTGCACATTGCAGAGACATTGCGATTTTTGAAGCAGGAGACGATGAGAAATGAGCAACGCCCTCGCCGGGACTTGAAACATTGCACCTCTCGAAAACGCGCCCAGTGTGCTGAAGCCTACACCACAAAGGCATGCAAAAAGGCGAGAGAAATACCTTATAAGGTATAAGGCAAAAACTTGTGCAACTTCTGTCAGTATCTCTTGACAATAATGAGGTAGATCTATACTCAGTTCTCAAGATACTCTTCGAAATAGGATTGTGCCATTTAAATATATGTAGAAAGTTTTTGCAAAGGCAAATGAATCCATACTTGTAGGACACAAGCAATTTCCTAAACAACCCGACCATGCACACAAGTATCAATGACCCTTGACGCCTTAAAGGAAAAGAATTCGTTCGTTAAGAAAGAAGCTGAATACTTGAGGAATAAGGTAAGTTATTAATAACGCAGATTCAGTCTCCACCATAAAAGAGTACTGAAAATCTCTAATAACAGAATTGCAAAAAGTGAAACAAAAATGATAACTACCCATTTACTCGGAACAAGCTGGATTCCTACCAGCCACTAAAATCTGAAATTGCCCTAAAATTTATGAAAGCAATTCTACTATTCCCACAACAAATAGATTTGAAATTTCAAAGTCTCTTAACTCCTGAAGAAACCCCGACCCCACAGGGAGAGCAAAAAGACAAACACTTCGATACCACCAATAATGGTTAATTCTGCAGCATTTTCGCAAGATGATTTTTTAAATAAATTAACTCGAACCACATTAACTAAATGCCTAGGAAAAGGTAATGGCGAAAACGTTAAAATTATGCCTCAGCATCTTAATAGAATTTTTTCGTCTCAACGATATTGATCACTATATTATAGACGCAAATGAAATTAGAGTAATGAAAGCTGTCATCAGAGGACCTTCCTTCCACCAACAACTAAGGTAACATTAAATTAGCTCTAACCAATAGATGTTTTAACTTACAAAAGGTCTCACAGCTTAAACGCAGAAAAATAAAAGCACTTACGGCCATTATTCTTGATTCAACAACTGCAGAAAGAAAATGTTGAGAAAAGGTATGAATTTAAAGACCTTCTATTATTCTCAATCAGTGTAGAAAAAGTATACTACAAAACATTCAGTCCCACAGTGCTATAACTGGCAAAAGTGCAACCACACCTCCAAAAATTGCTACCTTCAGCCAGTTGCATTAAATGCTCGTTACCTTACAAAAGAGTTGCTTGCCCACATAAAGGAACATTAGAAAACCCAAAATGCAGTAACTGCTAATCTTGCCACCATGCATCCTATAGTGGATGCTCTAATTTTCACACTAATAAATTCAGCGAACCAAGTTTCAATTGGCCCCAAGACCACAAAAACCAGACCACCAGCTCTAACACAAACAATGTTCCTGAATAAAAGCAAAATATTTCTGCTCACGAAGCTAGCTAACACAGTTCTACTAAACATAGTATTAAGACGGAAACCTTAAAAAAAACAAGCATATCAGAATTTATAGCCCTATTTAATTGTAGTTTAAATTTGATTGTAGTTTAATAATCAGTGAAATGATAGGGGAAAACGAACTTATTTTTTTGATCAAAACCATTAACAAATCAATGCTCAAACGTTTTTGGGTACTGATTTTTTAATTATGAGTTGAGCGAACCCGACAGAGGGAGTGTACATCCTATTTAAATTATGAAAGAAATTTATGAATGCTCTAACTAACAATTAAAATTTTGATGCCTAAATTTTCATTACAGAATTTTCCGCCCATCGATAAAATGCTTTCTTATCCTTTATTTTACATAGACTCTACTTCCATTTTCCTTACTTATTCGTCTATATCAGTCAAAATTGTATGGGATTCTGTAAAGAGGATCTCTAGGCACCATCTGCGTCATTGTTGCCACTCTTTTTAACTCAAGCCAACCGTTAAACTTCTGAATTTCGCCTGACCAGATGCCACGGCTGCCAAGAGTCCAATTTGCACAAATCGTCATAAAGGACTTTACTGTAGCTTTCTTCAACAAGGATTCTTATTCCAAATAACCAACCTTGGAAACAAAAGGCCACAAAGAATGATATGGTTAATTAATGTACGGTGCTATACACACATCGGGCTCTTGGCCAAAAGTTTGTAATAAAAGAAAATAAATTTAACTTATACAATGCGCATAGAAGAAAAATATTTTAATCGTATGTAAAAACGAACTAACAGAAGAAAATATTAAACCAGTGGTTAAAATAAATTTTAAAAATATACCTTTTATAATTTAAATTACCATGAATATCTCAAATAATAATTCGAAATCAATCCGAAATCAGAGCTGAAATTAAATCTCTTCCCAGTATTATGGATCCTTCGGTTTTATTATTGTTTTTTTTTTAAGAAATGCCAAATCTAAGATTTAACAACAACAATAACAACAACAACATGAAACAACCCTCTGAAATATTGATTTATGAAACAACAGCTATCTCATGCATAACGCATTCTTGTTTATACCATCCAAAAGACCTGAGAATAAAAGAATTAAAATTGAAGAAAAATTGTAAGAAAAGGACAACCACCACGCCCCCTGCCGAATAACACCAAACAAGGTAACTTCAAGGAGACTGAGTGGCAGCTGACACGTACCCTATTGACACCCAATCTAGATCTTGATAGCTAATTTCCATGGCATCAGCTCTGAGCTCGAGGAGGAAAGCTATTTCAAGGAAACAATGGTGAAAGGGGATGAAAAAAAAAACTTGGTTATGGATATGAGATTTGCTTCTTCTGCTTTCAAATTCTGCCACGTCAAAATCTTTTCTGCCAAGTTGATGAATCCAGTTAAATGATTACAGCTTTTGAAGAGTTAATGCATTAGTCAGTTATTTTCGTGTTTTGACAATCCAGTCCTTTTACCTTTCCCAGGAACATCAAATTTGAAATACATCAAAAGCATTTCAGAGTACCAAGTTATTAAATTTTACTGAAAACTTATTTGAATGTCAAAGCTTGTGTAAAAAATGTCAGTGTTATCTTCGCTAATGTAATGTGGTGTTACATTTTTTAAATTCCTTGTAGAAAATTCGTACTGTTTCAGAGAATGATATTTTTTGGAAGTTTTGCAAGAATTGCTCTCATTACAAAAACAAACTTAAAATCGTATTTGGAAACTAACATCAAGTAATATGATAAACAAAGAATACTAATCGTATGAAACAAAACGGTAGCTAAGGCCCTGAAATCATTGTTTTTATACTTTGACAATAGGTCTATCAAAATTTTGATATTGTATGAAAACGTTGACCCTTTTTCCCGAAAGAACTTCAATTGTTTGCGATGGTCTAAGCATCTCAGTTAACTGCAGTCGAAAAATAGCAATTACGTCTAAATTTCTAAAATTCGAAATTCCCTCTGATTAGAAAAGGCACTTTGCAATAGCGATAAATCCTCATGACAAAATTTGCACTTTATGAGTACCTAATGGTCTCCTTAAATGAACATTCGAAACTGAAAGGTTGATTAAACTTTCTGACAAAAAACACACAGAGAAACTTAAATAATGTGATGTGCTATATTAACAAGAAGGAATTTTATACAATGCATTATGATTTAGTTCGGTTAGTCAGTAAAGAAATTAACACAATCACCAAAAATTGACAACAAAATAATGTAGATGGAAAAACATATAAACGTAGGGCATGTAAAAATATTTGCGTTCTCTCTGCTAGAAGTGAATTATTTTTGTAATAAGCAAGATATGTGTAGAAATACTTTCTTTTCACATTAACAAGAGTAAATTCTTTAATTACAGATGAAAATCATTCGATTCGGAAAACTCAATTTTTTTTCCACAAACATTACATTTAAAATTCGAATTGCTTAATAATTTAACCTATGCTACATAAAATTCTATAGAGATTTAAAGAGACTTATTTAGTACCTTATTTAATTTTGTCATAAAATTCATTTGCATTCGGATTTTCTTAATACGGTTAACGGTTTTTCCTCGGTGGTAAAATTTCTTACTTTACTTCTTACAAAATTCATTTAATTAAATAATGTAAAACAATAACATTGAAATATATAATTATGATAGTTAAATAAATTCTTCTGTGAATTATGAAAATAATAACTAAAGTCCATGAATTACGAAAATTACAATAACTGCGTTTCGAAAATTTTTTTGGATGTTGAGAAGTTTGCATTAACTTGCATTAACTAGTTTCAAATGCTCAGATAAAACGTTAAAAAATCAAATATATAAAATTTAGAATGTGAATTGCAACGTTAAATATATAAATGTGTGAGACATGGAATGTTTCAGTCTTATTACTTTGAAAGGAAGAAACCGTTTTGAGAGTTATTACATTACAATTCGTGCAGTTACAGTCGCAGACACTGCATTAGCGTTATAGAGCTTCCACAACTAGATACAAATCCAAAACAATTTATAGAATTTTCTGCTAAAGAATTAAAATTTTATTATATATTTTAAACTATAATAATATAAATGATACATTATAAATGAATCAAAATGAATGACAATGTTGCACAAAGCTAAACATAACGCTGTGTAGATGGTAACAGAACTGTCAAATGTGCTTAACAATGGCTTCATTTTGAAAGCTGATTTAAATTTGATTGACCAGGAATCTGTTCAAGTTTTAAAGATGAAGAACTGAAGCTTCAGTCATTCAAATATATAGAGGGAATTAAATCACGCAAAAGAAGTTCGAATAAAATCTCTTTTGACGGGAAAATTTGCTGTTAGTAATAACGTAAAAAGATTTCTCAGGTTTATCGGAAAGTTACAGAATTTGATGAACATGCAAATTCTATAATTTTCTATCGTGGCTTTTTATTTTGCAAATTCTGTTTGGCTGTCATCATTTTCAAAGATGTTTCCTCATGAATATGCACTGAGATTATATATATATATATATATACTTTTCATAATGTCGAATGGAAGGGAGGTGCACAACTAGATGTTACAGTCACATGTACAACATTACAGCGTTCTACGGCTAATCGTTTTTTAGTTATGCTAGGTACGTACATACGTAAACCCGTGCATACAGACATTACGAAAACTCCCCTTTGGTTTCATTTTAAATCCCATTTACAACCCTTTTGAAAAAAAATGTTTTTCATTCTGTCCTTACAGAGACCTATCACACAAAAAAATCCAGTAAATGGATTTGGAAACCGATAAAGTGGATATTTCAGTTGAAATATGATACCCGAACTCGTCATCTTCAAATCAAAATCCACCAGCCTTGAAATTCGAATGCCAGCCAGAAGCTTTTACCTGACTTAAAATATCATTGCCGAAAGCCTTGCGAAACATATCAAGAGGTTTGGTAGCAGATTTACCAAATTTCACATAAAACTGGAAGCGAACATATTTTGCAATCCATCACCAAAGCCACACATAAAACAAAAAAAAATTAGATTAAAAAGAAATCATTTACAAAGATTTCTTGTTCGCACTTCTGTGTAAAACGGTAGAGCGGAGTCGCAGAATCAAATTCCTGATCTATGTTTCCTTTTTGTTTAACAAGGAAGACAGGAAATTGAGTCTGGAAATTTCTTGATAGTCGTAGTAAATTACCTGCCAATTTTTGTCTTTAGCTGATAAATAGGACATGATACTATATCAGTTAATATGATGGGATAACGTACGATACGACTAAATAATAATGTCTTAATACCGTGAGTAGAATCTTGTGTGCATTATAAGGTATTTCTCCTGCTTTCTTAGCGTGCCTCCGTGGTGTGATAGTCAGCTCACTCGGTGCGTATTTGAGAAGTCCGAGGTTCGAGTCCCGGAGTGGGCATTTCTCATTTTTCGTGTCTCCTGTTTCGAAATAACCTAATGTCTCTCCAGCGTTTAAAATTAAAAATTGTTCCCTAGGAAAAGTGACTAAAGAAAGTGTCTTTGAACGTAGAGTCTCTAAGCCTGCTGTGTGGTTGTTTTTGTTTCTTGTGTTCGGTACACAGAATATAATTGATGTACTAAAAAAAAGGCATTTATCTTTAGCAAAAAATATCTAGCTAATCTCTTATGCTGCAAACGAAAGAGACAAATATTACTATTATTAAATTGCTTAAAATATATATATAAAAAAAATCTGAGACACCACGTGACTTCCTTGTATGGCCTATTAAAGTATAAGAAGTTTTTGCTGCAATTCATTTAAACTCATAACAGCCTCGGATTTCATTAGAGCTATATTTCTCATTCAATTAATTCAGTTCTCACTTCGCTGCAAGGCGAAAATGCATGAAAACTCAAGCATTTTCATCAAAAATTGTAAAAGTAAAAAAAAAAAAAAGATAAAATAGTTGAACAAAATTTTTTTACAATTAAAATTATTATCAGTTTCTATGCAAAAACAAGCAATTCGACCAGTGGGCAAGAAGGCAGATTTTTCGGTGCACCAAACTGGAAGTTTACTTTTGGTACCACTAAGCTAAAAAAAAAATACTGAATATACAGAAATTGACTTAATTCACTATTCTACTAAGAGCTTCAAATGTAACCAAATGGCGGCTTCTTTAAGCTTAGTAGCATTTGAACAGCTTTTAAATTGTTGATAATTCTACAACTATTACATGCATAAAAGCATAAAATCCTCAACCGGAACATAAGAACAACATAATTCAATCACTTTTAAAGCAAGATATGCACAGTTTACCGACCTATAAGAATGAAAATATCGAGCTCACAGAGCCGGGTTAAATAGTTGATATATATATATATATATAGATATATAAATATAGCTGCTATAAATTATTCGCGATTTCAATACTTCCTTCACTTTGTACAAGGGCTCTTTAAAAGATGCAGACTCAGGGTAAGTTTGCAGGAGTTATAGTGTGATTGAAAACGTTTCGAAGTTTAATCTAAAATGATCACACCTTTGTTTTACCATTCTCTTGCTGTGTTTTGTAGGTGTTAAATTAATCTGCAGCATTAATTTACAAAAGAATGATAAAAAGTATACTTTCACAGAAGAAACGGGAAACGACCGCCCTGTTTCTACAATACAAATTTCCTTACTATTAATACGTCTATCTCATCTCTTTGTGAAAAGTATCTGACCGTAGAAATCGCATATGCTTTGATTTGAATAAATACACGGGAATGTTTATGTTATTTTTCCACTTTACAATTTCTGATACAGTGATACTCTGTTCTTGTATAAGACTCGTGGCACGCTGATCCAAGATCAAGCACATTTACTTCAAGAGGCAATACTCGCAAATATTGACAATGAGAATTTGGGGATTTTTGAATCACACTGTAGCTATAAAGAAAATAATTGCTTAAATTCATACTTTTTTTTCACTTTCCTGTCGCATACGAGCTTTCGTAAAAGGTTAGATATCGCTACTTTTTACTGAAAAGCATTTATTTTAAAGTGGGCCTTTTATGGCATGCGCCTTTTGCAATAAAATGATTTAAATTTAGCATGGTATTTATTACTGAAAATAGTGTTAAAGTAATAAGCCCGTACAACTGAAACTCATCAACATAGTTAACGCTGACAAATGACAATTTACTAAAATGTTTTAAAGTATAATATATTGTAATTTCTTCAATAATTTTTTTATCTTGAATTAGAAAATAGCATTATAAGATTCAATAAAATCAGTTAATGCTGCTGGATATGCTGTTTGTATGTTTTCTGTTACAATTTGCAAGTCGTCACCATCACCACAATGCCTTAATCTTCGTCAGCTTTTATTCTGTTTTCCCATACGCAATTATCTCGCCAGAACCTTCAACAACAGATATTTACGCCTTTCTGAAACTCTTCACTACTATTACTGCATCACTCAGAGCCCATACACTTTATTCTCCGAGAAAATAAATTAGTAAAACGAAAGCAATCACTGTGTGGACGAATCTATTTTAAAATTTAAGACAAGTCATTTTCTGAGAGTGTCGAGGAAGGGAAAAATTACTGAATACATTAAATGTTTTCAGAACCTTGTGCTAAACATTTAGGGGGGATATAAATAAGGTATATAATTTATTTACTGGACCCAGAAATTCAAAGAGTGTGATTAATTCAAAATTAAGGACAGAAATGGATGGGACAATAAGATTCCCTAACTTAAAAATTCTTTTAATTTCTTACAACGGAACTTTGAGAGGTGAAACATCAAGAAAATGAGCAGGTTTTGTCGAATAAATTCTTACCTACTAATAACTCTTTGGAGCCCGAAAGTAATGCTAAAGAACAGGGTTTTGAATTGAAAGATTTCGTAGAAGCCGAAATTAAGAAACAGCCTATGTAGGAATCAATAATATAAGTAGAGGGAACATAAAGCGAATTCTCCCTACAAGTACAGAAAGAAATGCTTAAGATCTCCCAAGTTAAAAGAAACAAAGATTTGCTAACTTCTACATCCTTCTTTACAAACACATACTTCAGATAAGCTGATATGAGAAAATAACTTTAAGGAAATTAACTTGAGACATATGACATATCTCCGATATTGAATGTCTAAACATTGTCATTTTAATATGCGTAGGTTTTTTAATTACATTTCCGTAGTTCGCGTAATAGAAGACGAATTGTAACTTAATACTTTTATTTTTGTTTTAATGACGTAATTTAATTTAAGGAATACCTTAAATTACTCTTTCTGATTTATGGTATTAAGTTTAAGGAAATCAAATTTTAAATTTTTTACTTAAATTTTCCTCGAACCAAATTAGAAGTGATTGAAATTTTGATGTACGACTTTATTGGAATTACGTTCTGTTACGTACTTTAATTATGTTGATTTTTATGTCAAATTTTATTTTTGTTGTTAAATATTGTTTAAAAAAGTTTTGCTTAAAATGATCTCTTTGTTTGCTTGGATTAAGTTTTTAAATTAACCTTTGACCCTTCTGCTGACTCGAGTTTCTCGAAATATTTCAATGGCAATAAAATATCCTAAGGAATCGTTTATATATGTGCTATAGATATTTTTAATGTTGAATTTATCACACGGTCAAACTAATAACCGAACAATCTTGATCTTTGTATACTGTGTAACCGTAAATATCCGGAGAAGCATATGTGGCTATTATCGTGGTTCAAAAGATAATCGAACAATATAAAAAGGCTGGCAATAGTATTAAGAAATCATACACGTGCTTTAGACAGACAATGAGTAATTGACAGAGCTCAATGATTTTAAACGTGACATGATCATTGACTATCATCGTTAAAACAGATGAGTTTTTGAAATATGGGCCTTGCTACTTGTCCCTATATTAAATGTAAATGATGTCTATAATCCTTAAAGAAAATAAGCACAAGCTTAGGGTGCCATGAAAAGGGGGCACCACCAAACGATAGTCATGGAGCAAGGAAAGGGGACATCACAAATGTTTTTCATTGCTGATTTTACCATGGAATGCAGCTAAAGCAAGACCACAACAGAGAAGGACTAAGGAAGATGGCAGGCATTATACTACAAATGCATGTGTGGAGGGCCATCAGAATCATTTAAATTCTTAGGAATTTCTAATCTGATGATGTCATTACAAAATGTAGATGTCTGGGATAAGAAATGGTAGGCAAGGAAGCGGTAAGCAACATCGAGTCTTGAAGTTGGTAGTGAATAGAAATCGTATGCTTCTGGTGGCAGTTCTCATTCGTGAGTTTCAAAATGCATTTTGCGTCTTTGGTAGCAACTGGACTGCCGTCGAGCACTAAACAAACAGGATTCTAATGCCTGCAGCCATGCACAAGCCCTACATCAGGGTGGCCAATGCCAGATGTCGGTGGTAATGATGCAAAACTTACCATCATTGGATTGTAGAGGCAAAAAACAAGCTCTTTGGAGTGACGAATCTTGCCGCACAACCCAGCAGTCTGATAGATGCATCTGGGTTTGGCGAATGCATCATGTGTTATATGAATTGCCACGCTTTTTCCAAGTTTACTGTCAGTTTGATGTTTAGTTTCTGCCAAATTTGCAACATACTGTTGATGTTGGAAGTTACTGATCTCACTGAGCCGGGTAACAGGGTGGAAGTGTATACGTTTGCTAAGGCCCATTGCAACGAAAAAGGAAGGTACTCAACTGCATGTTACAGCAGTCGCATATAGAAAATCTCAACGTTTTAAGGGTACTCATTTTTGAGTTATGCTAGATACATTCATATGTACGTACATACAGACGTCACGAAAAATATTCCTTCTGAATCCAATTAAAATCCATTTTACTACTCGTCTTGGAAAAATAGTCCTTTATTCTGTTCGTACGTACAAATGTCAAGCATAAGGAATCATTCAAATGTATTTGAAAGCCGTCAAAATGGATATTTTCGTTGAAATATGACACGCAAAATTTTTCGAGATTACAATACTTCCTTTACTTCCTTGCAGGAAGTAAAAACGAAACAAATGTTAATTGAAAAGATTTTTATTACTGCTTAGTAAGTAAGTGATAAAGTTAATTTTAAAAAAGCTGGTAATTTTTTCTTGGAATAATGACTAATGCAACTGTGTAAAAGTTTCATGCAGTTTTCAGTTGCCTTTTATAAAATGTCTTCGGCCTTTTTCATTTGGACCAATCTCCATTGCAAAACTGGCAGTTCTTCTTCAGATTTTAACGGTCGCTCAAAAGGAGCTGTCAAGTTTTTTACGGTATCGCCGAGCTCGCTATCTCCAGTTTGCTGTTGAATCAGTTCTCCTAAAACTTGTTTTTTAGTCTTTTCAGCTTTATTATTAAGTATCATTTTCTCCGCTTTTGTGCCACATACAATTCAAGAGCAAAATCACAAAAGTTTGAAAAGTAGCATGCCAGCATATGTTTAGAATTCCAGATGTAGTGTTAAATATCGGCATACTTTCCTCTATTGTTTTTCAGTCTTTTCTCACTTCATCATATCAATGTTCAGATTTCTTAGTAAGATGACTTACAAAACGTTTTTTTTCCTTTATACTTTCTTGTACGAAGTAAGGGAAGTATTACAATCGCGAAAAATTTCGGGTGTCATATTTCAACGAAAATATCCATTTTGACCGCTCTCGTATACATTTGAATGATTTGTTTGCGTGACATCTGTGCATACAGCCAGGGTAAAGCACTTTGTTTCCGAAAAGGGATTGAAAATGAACTTAAAATGGATTTAAAATGGAACTTAAAATGGAGAAGAGATTTTCTTGTGACGTCTGGACGTACGTACGTATATATGTATCTCGCATAACTCAAAAACGAGTAGCCATCTTTAAAAGTGATTGAATTATGTTGTTCTTACTTTTCGGTAAGGTTTTTATGACTTTAGTTAATGTGCATGCAATAGATTTAGAATTATCAACAATTTAAAAGTTTAAATTTCGCTATGCCTAATGTGGCGGCTATTTGTTGACATTTGAAGCTCTTAATAGTAAAATGAGTAATGACTTTGGACTTAGTAATTTTTATTTCCTTCTTCAAATCGTTAAAGTTCTCCATCTTCAATGACTTTTGGCCAGTGAAAAAATAAGTTAACTTTAAATCTTTGTGCACCGATAAGTTTTATCTTCAGCCAGTTGGCGAAATTCCTAGTTAGGCGTAGAAACCATAATTTTAATTGTAAAATTTATTTTTCTGTAACTGCTTTTAACTGTATTTGAGGTTTTAGGTTTTCTGTATTTTACAATTTTTAATGAAAATGTTTTAAGTTTTTATGCATTTTTGTCTTCCCACGAAATGAGAACTAACTTCATTAATTGAGAAATATACGTTTAATGAAATTCGAAGAAATAAGTTTAAATGAAGTACTGAAAAATGTGCGCATAATTTCATAGGCCGTACAAGGAAGTCATGTGGGGTGCACATCAGATAGTTATAATTAACTTTTTTTTGTTAACTTTATTTATTAAATATTACGTTCTTCGCATTTACGCCACATAAAATTCAATACAATAGCAAAATCACAAAATATTTGAAAACGGCATATTTTGAGAATTTCTGATATACAGTCCCGCTCTCTGGAGATAAAATTGTTTTATTCCATACAGTGTTGCCACTGCTCGCTCTAATCAAAACTTGATTAAATTAAATAAATATGAAACATAAAATTCGAAATTCAAAATTCGGGCTTCCAAGTGGACATGTTCGGGTGGTGGACTACGTTCTTCAAAATTTGATGGCTTTAGGTACCGTCGTTTTCTCCCATACATAAATATATACATACACACATGAAGATGCTTCATTATTTAATTTCTTCAAAAATAATACTCGGCGACAATATTTCGTGGCAACAATTTGAAAAATGATTCTCCGTTTATAGTGAGCCGACAAAAATACTCCATTTCCAGACTAACAGCCCCTTTTGAGCTAAAAATCATTGTGGGATTTTCATTGCTCTGTATTAATTCAACAAAACTCTCATGATGCGGTTTTTCCCTTTGCGATTTGCGAATGATACTTTTCTTTCATTATGCGCTTAAGTAAATGATAATGAATTGTAACAAATGCTTTTTTCGTGCTCCAGCTAGGCAGAGTTTAATTACCCGAAAAGTCAAGCTGAATAGCTCTATAAAGAAAACGATGCTGATTTTCCTGCACACTCATTGTGGGGATGACTAACTGAATTTTGAGTATTTCTACTTCATCCGAGCCTAAAGATCTGCTGTTCAACAGTAAACTAAAATCGAAAGATATCTCTTCTATTTCCTGGATCATTTATTTCTTGATGTTAGAAGAGAGGATAAAGTTTTTATGAAAGGAATAAGAGATGGTCGTGGAGCGTTTTTCGAAATTTAAGAATTATCGTGTTTTAGAATATCAGTTTGAAACATGGAATCAATAACTTTGTATTTTTTACCATAACTCAGTTGTTCTGAAAAATGTTAATTTGTATAATAATTTGAATTTTCGGTAATATTAGATTAAGCTGTTATTCTTTTATTACAATATAACTGGTAATTTTCACTACTGGAATTACTGGTTTCATTATGCAGTTTACACATAACACGATTTTTTAAAATTTAAGATCTAAGACATAAGGATTCGAATTCTATATATGTATTCTATTTGTATATATATAAGCAATTTTAGTTGAATTTTATATAAAAATGTAGTATCCGTTGTATAATACAACACGAAATGC
>KK121069.1:20615-38761 GCA_000611955.2 Stegodyphus mimosarum
ACCCCTTGTAAAAAGAATGGTTTTCTTCATGGACCTCCTTAGATTTTGCTCTGCATACAACATACTCTGCATGATTTTTCTCCGCATACAACATGTTTTAATTTTACAAATATAAACAATTTTACCGAAACAAAATCACAGGTCCTAATTTCACAAAAGTTTGATTTTAATTAAAGTGATGGCTGCGCTTGTGTATAGATGCAATGTACTTATTATTTGACATAAACCGCTTAACTCTTAAATTATCTCGTTCAACAATATTTAATCTGTTTCTTGTTTTCGTAGTACAAAGTACATGGTTAACTTAGCTCAAGCTAGCTTTTACTAGGTAAGAATAGGGAAAAGTCAGTAATGTTGGTTCAGTAATTGTTTCTTCATTTACTGCATAAAAAATTTATACGTTAAAAAAAATTAATTTTTGTTTATTTTTCTTTTTTATTTACTTTATATTATGTCTTTTTATTACATGATACAGCTTTATATCACTAAACACTTAATTTAAAAAAATTTATATTTAAATTTTTCTTCCTTATATTCATTTTCTTGGAGACTGCATCTTTGCCCGATGCTTTTCTATTTTTACCTCCTTGTACGAAGTAAAGGAAGTATTGTAATCGCGAAAATTTCGGGTATTATATTTCAATGAAAATATCCATTTAAACGATTTTTTTGTGTATCACATCTCTATGTACGGACATAATAAAGGACTCTTTTTTTTTCCACAACGGACTGTAAAATCGATTTAAAATAGATTCAGAAGGCAGTTTTTTCGTGACGTACAACTCAAAAACAATTAACTGTAGAACGCTGAAATTTTTTGTATGTGGTATACGAAACTGCTATAACATGCAGCTGTGCACCTCCCTTTTTTGTTGCAATCAGTCGCACCAAACTATACATATACGCACCCTCTTATCCGGCTCGGTGAGCTTTGTTTTTTTTATTCTTAATATATTGATTAGTAAATTGTGCACTTTTGTGCTTGAAAAATGATCGAATTACGTTGTTCTTACGTTCCAATTAAGGTTTTTAACGTCTTTAGATGATTTGCATGCAATAGCTGTAGAGTTATCAACAATTTAAACGTGTAAGTGGCGTTAGGCCAAACGTGTGGGTTGTTTGTTTACATTTGAATCCCTTAGCAGTACAGGCGCACTGCCACGCAATGAGAACTGAATTAATTGTGTCAGGACTTTGTGTTCTGTGTATCCGTTTTGGAAGCATTGTAAACTCTGTAAAGGGTTCTTAACCTTACGTTCTAAGTCCTGAACTGGAACAGGGAGCGGAAGGTACGCTATGTTCTGATGTAACTGCTGGGCTGGATAATAACTGCACGTGAAGGGATTTGAAATCCTCTTTTATTCAATCACTATTAAATACAAACCTCCCAATTCGGGAGAGATACAGAACGTAACAGACCACACTTTGGTCGAACTTAACAATCAAATAAATTTAAATAAATTAAAATAGAACTTAAATTAACTTTTGCTTCGCAGAGCAATTCGCGGAAGTTGGCCTCTATCTAAAAGGGTGCGTAGCAAGATATACTAAATACTACCGCACTTTAATTTATTTTACAATGCAATCACGTAGTAAGCACTATGGCTTATAAATTTAAACTGCTAGCTGGTCAGGCGAACGTTGAGCAGCGTGACCGTGATCTGAGGCAAAGCTCTCACACACCGAGAGGTTTCTACCTCTGGCTTAAATAGTGCTTGGCTGAACTTCAAAAATTAGCATAAGCTAAACACGCGCGCTTCTTCTGACAGGAAGTTGAAGCAGAGAGGAGATAGAAAAGATTTAAATTAAAATAAACTTGGTTAGTTTAACTAAAATTTTACAATTGAATGAGAAATATATCTTTAATGAAATTCGAGGAAACAAGTTTAAATGAAGTGCAGAAAAAATGTGTATAATATAGTAGGCCATACAAGGGAAGTCCTGTGAATAGAATCTTGACAATGCCGATCAATTGCAGGCGCGAATTTGATTATCGACCCCTTGATCATCATCGATCCCGAGGTGATCAATACCGCCCCCGTTGGGAGCCCCTGATATACAAGGTCAAAGCGAAATGTTAAAAATAGTGTTTCGCAATCTGACAGCGAAAAACATTTCATGAGAAATCAATAGGTTGACGACAAAGGGTCTGATAAAAGAAAATTACGCCGCTCGATTAAGGGCAAAAGATCAGCCTGGAAGAAGAAACATTTTTCTACCAAAAAATCGCAGCTTGTGTCGAGTATAATGCCGTGTCAGTGATGGGTGTGTGGAAGCAGGAAGTTTAAGACTATTGGATAAGTCGCAAACTGGCAATGGGCTACGAAATGATACATCAGCACGAAATGAATGACACCTCGTCCACATGACAATGACAGACAGTGCAGCTGCATCTCGACAGCTGCACAATGTTGGTATACTGCTACAGATATGCTCTAATCAGCTTCAACATTTGACGAAGCCTGCTACGAATATGCATATCTTTGAGCATGATTCCCCTGTCTCAAAACTGTTGACGCCTGCGGTTACAGATTATCTCTTCCAGTGAATCCTACTTCAGTTTGGAGTACAGTGATGGTCGAATACATGCTACACGCTATAGGAGCGAGCGCGATCTTCCAATGTATGTATTATCCAGTGTCATACTGTACGATCCTCAAGCGTTGTAGTTCAATGGCACCAATGGATACAACGGAAGACCTAAGAACTGAAGATATTCTCATCAGCAACCGCTACTTCAGGGAGACTGTGAAACTGGAATCATTCCCTTCATTTAGCGCATTCTTCATTAGCGTAAGAAAAAGTCGTGTTTCAACAGAGGAATGCCTGTCCAGATACACTGAGCGAAAACATTATGACCGTCCCCACATTTTTCAATGAACTCATCTGGATGACATGGAGGACGCGTGACTAAGTGAGAATGGTATTTAACTGTTGGAACAGGTAAGAAATCATTCTTGTACTTACTTTTGTAAGTGATGGAAAAGGCTGCTGATCTAAGCGAATTTGATAGAACGTAGATTGTAATGGCTTGAAGACTCGGAAGGATTACTTCCGAAACTGCACGAGTGGTAGGTTGTTCACGATCTGCCGTTGTTAGTATTTATGCAGAGTGGATAAAATGACAATGAAACAGCAGTAGACGCCATGTATTGGACGTCAACGAGTTATCAAAGAAAAAAGACGCCGAGGATGTCCCGCTTCGTACAGCAAAATCCGACGCCAGACAGTGGTTCAGTTGACAGCCCAATACAATACAGGTCCAGGTGCTTCGGAACACAGTTCAGGGGACGTTGTTGGATATGAGACTGTGGAGCAGACGTCTCACTCGTGTGCCTCTGTTGACCAAGCGTCATTGTCAGCTACCCCTACAGTGGGCCCGCCGGGAATATCGAGACTGGACCATGGATAAGTGGAAGGCAGTTGCCTGGTCGTATGAATCTCGATTTCTCATTCATCACGTCCATGATCACGTCAGGTTACGCCGTCATCCAGGCGAATAGTTGCTCCCTTCCCTGTACAGAAGGTCATACACAGGCTAGTTGAGGCGGTATTATGCTTTGGGGGACGTTCTAATAGGCGGCTCTGGGCCCTTAGTTCTATTAGAACAGACCCTGAAAACTGCGGACTATCTGAACATTATTGCGGATCAGTTGCTCCCTTACATGGCGTCTGTCTTCCCAACTGGAAATGGAATCTTCCAGCAGGCCATCTCATGTCACAATTATTGAATTGTGTTGGAGTGGTTCGAGAAGCATAAGGATGAATTCCAATGAATGTCCTTGCCGCTTAACTCGCCGGATATTAACCCGATAGAGCACATTTGGTATATCATGGAACTGCAGCTCAGGACTCAAAAATCACCATGTCGGAATATCCTGACTTTGACATTTGGTACAACCTGTCTCCAGTCATCTACCAAGAACTTCTGACATCCATGACAAGGCGAGTTGCAGCTGTTTTGCAGGCCAAAGGTAATAACAGGCACGTAGCCAATAACGCGTTATTGGCTAGGTGGTCATAATGCTTTGGGTCTTCAGTGTATTGCTAGAAATGTTTACGACTTCTCAACACAACTGATACCCGTTTTTCCTTTGTCTGCCCACTCACCATATATGTCCAGAATTTCGTACAGATTCAACTTTTTTCCGATATTCATATCACAGTCAACACGAGTCAAGTTTGGGTTCGGATAGAAACATTATGGAGAAAAATTCCTCAGGTACACGTTCAAAATCTTATTCAATGCGACGAGGAGTAGCTCTTATTACAGTGCATGATGGCTTCATTAAATACTGATCTGGGGCATTTAATACTTTTATATTACTTTATAAATTTCTTAGTTTCTTTGTATCACTACAGGCAGTACGTGGAATAAATTTCAATCCATTTTATTGGTTTATTCATGATGTTGCAATTTTCACACACAGGATTTTTCCTAAACAGCTCGTTCATTTGACGGTCTACGAGTTATTAAAGATATTAGCGAGTATCGCGAGGATTATTAAAAGTGCCTCAACCGTGTAAAAAATCGTGAGGAAAAGTAAACAAACTAGATAATAAGATTAAATAAAATAAAATTAATAAAAGTTTAATAAGTTAATGATAAATAACTAAATAATGACTTAATATACTACAGCTCATTTAATTTCAGGCTTTGGCTAGAACTGCGATTTTATTCAAAGACGGCCTCGCTATTTTCGCAAAGAACACGTTTATACTTTAACATACGAATGAAATTAAACGTGAATGTGCGTAATGTATTTTACTGCAAGATTAATTTGCGACTATCGATAATTATATTTCAATTTTTCAAATGTAACAAAAAAAAAAAAGAGAGAGAGTAAATTTTACATGAACCTAATAACAATTTAATGACGACTGGCATCAAAATCTACTTTGGCATTAATAATAAATGACGCATCCCAGACATTATTATACGTCAAAGGGCTAATATCAAACCTTTATCTGATCAGAACTTGTAATTTACAACTTAAGGCAACCTTTTATTCATAACGGAAATCAGAAGCTGCTACATGCTAAAATACACTTAGTAAATACCAAATACATTGGTTATCATAAATTAAGGAAAAATCACAAAAATCACGATTGCTGAAAAAATTACTTATAAAATTTTATGAAACTTACCCACAATAAGCAACACATAGTAAGGTATCAAATAACATAAAACGAAATTACGAGAGAATTATGGTAGTATAGAAATTAGCACATGTATAAAATGAACAAATCGAAGGTGTCAGTTTGCTATAGGAAAAGTACCTTCAATATGGAATATCATCGCCTCTAGAAGTAATACAGGACACACAGCGATGTGTGATGCTTTCAATTACGCGGTCGATCAGTTCCATAGGAAGCGAGAGCTATTGCTCTTGCAAAGCAATTGCAAGCGCGGCAAGGGTCTGAGGGGGCGGATTTAGAACAGCTAGACGTCTCCCTAAAGCATCCCAAACGTGTTCGATAGGATTCAAGTTCGGGGATCGACCTGGCCACTCCATGCGCATAATTCTTTCCTGTTCAAGATAATCATTTGCCATGCGAGCCCTGTGTGGTCTTGCGTTGTCGTCCTGTAACAGGAAAACATCACCTACTGCCCCGGCATATGGACGCACATAAGCATCAAGGATGTCTATAAACCTGAGCCTTCACGGTTCCCTTGGACAGATATGGAGGTCTGTGCGTCCACCCAAAGAGATGCTACCCCAAACACAGACACTGCCTCTTCCGTATGCATCTCTTTCACGGATGTTTGACGGATGATAACAGGTTCCAGGTTCTCTCCATATCAAATAACGTCTACTATCACTTTCCAGATTAAACCTGGACTCATCCGTAAAGAGAACAGCCCTCCATTGATCAGGCGTCCAGTGGCCATGTTGTCGTGCCCACTGCAAACGGTCCTTCCTATGGCGTGACGCGAGCGGCACGCAAATGGTTGGTCGCCTCGCATACAGACCACCTTCGTGAAGCCTTCTACGCACAGTTGACGTTGACACCAACCTTCCGGTGGCTGCAGCAAGGGAGGATTTAAGAAGAGTCGGAGCAGGCGTTCTATTACTGCGTGCACATAATGTCAAATATCGGTCATCGGCGCTCGTCGTAGCAGTTGGCTGAACCTCCTAGATGCCAAATCTGTGGTTTGAAATTGCCTCTAAAGTCTATGAACCACAGAAGGGCTCACACTTAGCTATCTGGCCACTTCTGTTTGACTTTGTCCTGCCTCTAATCTCCAAATTACTCTCTATCGTAGTTCTGCAGGCAAATGATGCCTGGAGGTCATTGTTGCGAATTGGCTATCTCAGATTTCTGATGTCACTATCACAGTGAAATATGTGGGCGTGCTCTCAAACATGGACTTTTATGCTCTTCGCAGATGACGTATTCCGAGTGCAGCGGCACTAATTTGCATATTGCAGTTTTACTCAGCTACTCTTACTTGCCAACATATTGAAATTTTACACGGTTTGGCTTATTTTTGAGGGATTTATCGCTATTTTCCCTTAATTTATGATAATCAGTGTACTTCCCATCCATGACGAGCACAGGATTCAGCGACGAATTCAGTAATACCGATTTCCTCTCGATCAAACCTGCTGGAATTGCGCGTAACGGAACACCAGCGACGAGAAGCTATTTGTCTTTAAAGCAGCTAAGTTGCAGTTAACTTTCACCAGCATTAAGTATCTCGCGTTTGACTTAGATGTGCATAAGTTTCTGGTTCGACAGAATATCTGTGAGGTAAGCCAGAGGTGACATAATACCATTTAGCAGAATTTAAATGTCGCAGCTTTCGTGTTCGTTATACTAAAGGTTGTACGAAAAGAAGTTGCCTGCATTCATACACCTAATTATTTAATTATTTTATTAAACATTTGATAACTATTGATGATAATTTCCCAACAGGCAGGATCTCGCATTAGTAAAGCTGACTGTTAATTATTATTTACTAAGTTTATTATCTTTTCATAAAAGTGTTTTTTTTAAATTATGCAAAAATTTGAATGTGAAAACTCATTTGCTGAAAGAAAAAGAAAAAAAAACTGCTTTGTTATATATATACACAAAGACATAATACATATTATTGCCTAAATTAAAACTTTAATGCATTTGAATAACAAATAAAACATATAGAAAATTAACAATGCAACTGGAAAACTGTATAATTATATAATAACATAAAACAAATTCAAATACTTGATTATTTTCACTTTGGTCCATGCAAAATATATCACTTTTTTATAATTTCCTAGCAAATTGCAAAACTATAACAAAATTCTAAGCCTTTTCAATTTAATAATTTCACTTTTTACTTGTGAATTAACTATAATATTAATTAACCTCTTGTATATTTTAACAGAATATTATTATCACTATCAGAAACTGAAACTTAGCCAACTTCTATAACTGTGAACTGTCATTTTTTGATACTAAAACATTAAAACTTGTCATATAAATTTTAAAATACTCTCTAGTAATATGAACACATTTTCCCACAAACAAACAAGACTAACATAACTGACACAGTAACTAAAATTAGACTGTGAAGTTAACTAAAACAGAAATACCTTTTATTCTGACAACAGATATTTAAATTCTCTCAAACAGAAGTTATAATAACATTTAAAAGAAAAAACTGGAATACAAATTCAGTTGAAATTCACAAAACATTTTATACAAATTTATGCATTCTAAGAAACAAGTTATTAAATTTAAAGCAAATCAATTATAAATTCCAGAATTCAAAATATTTTATTTATTTCCTGTCATTAGCTTAATTCTTAGTTGACTAAGGACACAATAATACACCTAAGTGGTGGCCAACTGACAATATGCAGCCTCTTGGTCTTTTTTAACAATCCACACCTAATAAAATTTATTATTACTGGCTGAATTTCCACGTTTATGCATGTCTTTATACTCCTAACCATCTTAATATATCTTCCTATGAAGATTATTTAAACTTAATATCAAAAACTTTTGAAAAGAACATAGTCCTAAACAGAATGAATCCTCTCAGATGACCATTGATGATACCAAACGATTTTCGAACATGTGAGGAAGTGGTCATCTTACCGAGGTGACTTTCAGTACCAATATTTATTTACTTTCTCAAAAGTAATGGTCAGTTTCAGAGGTTGTTGTCTATAGAATAAAAAAGTTTATTATAGTAACCATAAGAAAGTTCATCATTAGCTGAGGCCCATAGCCCCAAGACACAAATTAGCCTCTGAAGGCACAGAAGTTATTCACCACTAAGATATAATATGAAAACCTCATACAAGTATTTCGGTAAGTTTCAGTCTGTAAGACAGTTTTAATGTTCACCTTTTTTAAATTAAAAATTGTTCTTTATTACTTAGGTGATACTAAAAAAAAAATATGCCACAGTTTAATATTGGACATATATGTAGTTTGAGATAATGTGCTACATGTGGAAAGAATTTCTTATTTTAAATAAATTTCCTTTACAGGTCTTAAGCTAAGAACAGCATATCCCGATACTTGCGATATGCAGTTAAGCAAATGAAATTATTAAGAATTCAACAATGCAGTGTAAGAAAAAGATGCAAATATATAGTTCCATAATTTCATAATATATCACATTAAAACTGTGAATCTTATGATAAAAATTATCATTCATATTAAAATATAATACGATGCTCATACTAGGAGCATATTTTCAACAATACAATTTTACACACAAATAATATTATGCACAATTAAATAGTATTCCATGAATCTATGAGGGAAAAACTTATACTTTAGCAACTTCTTACAAGAAAAACAGTAGTCAGAATGCATGAAAATATAAGATTAATAATAATATAACATAATTACACAATCACCCAAAATCATTTTGTAATAATAGAATAAAATACTGCTTACAATTCAGAAGAATAAAAATTTTCAAATTTTCTGCAGCTATTTTGTAATTTTAATTAATTTTCAACTTATAAACAAATTAATTTTCAATTTTGCATATTGGTAATAATTATGTTTTAATAGCAAAAGTACACACTTTAGCATGAATATTTTTATAACTGAATCATCATATAATTAAGGGAGGTACATGTAAGCTTTTGATAAAACAAAACAACATACAACAAACAGACATGAAGCAAATGATATTTCTTCTATCAAAAGGGCAAGAGAGGTAAAAAACTGAAAACTATTTTCAAACCATAAAAAAGTGTGCTGAACAAGGACTTGAGATATGCAGAACTAACAAGAGGAAAGTTCTAAAAATATTCCCAATGAAATAAAAACAAAACTCATATTTAGTCACTTTTTGAATTTAAATTTCTAAATTAAAAGCAGACCTACACTGCACAGTCCTGAATAGTGATAAATTTATCAAACTTTGAAAGAATTAGTGGGCAAATATATCAAAAGTTAAAAAAATCAAAATTCTTTCAATATATAATTATTAAACTGCTTTGAAACATTAGAGTTTTGTCTATGTAATATTAAAAATACTCTAAAATGAAACAGCAATGCACAATACATTGGTACAGTAGATATATAGTGAACTCAGTTACAATGATGACCTCCAAAGAAAGTTAACAATATTTCTAAAAATACAAATTAAAAATTGGTTTCTAAAGTTGAATATTACTTCTCTAAAATGGCCATTTACACAGAAAACTAGTTATAAGGAAACATGGATAATCACCTTAGAGAGGGTTCATTCTATTTCAAAATTTAAAGGCAATAGTTTTTTCATACGTGTTCCTAAAATTTTAATTATTACTCACAAAATCATATGAATGTATTTCATGAATATCATATATAACCACTAATGAACTGTAAAAATTGAGTTCATATTTCTTCAGGAACTTGAACATATAAATTACAACAAACCCTTTTTAAATTACCCATTACAGATAATTTAGTCTTCTTGGAGTGGTTATCTTAGAGAAGTTTTTTTTAATGTTGTTGTTTATTTAAGCTCTAAAAAATAGTCATCATGCTCAGAGGTGATCATTTTAGAGAAGTAACTGTAAAGAGAAGATTCACTGTATACATAGCTGCAAACTTGAAATGTGAAAAACCACTATTTCTCATATAAATATCGGGAATTCTGGAAAGTTTTTGTATTGCTCAGCCATGCTATTTCATATGAACTCCAAAATGACTTAAATTTACTTTATAATACATAATTTAGATTACCGAACAATTTATAGCATGATTCTGATGCAAAATATATTAATATTTAATTGGATGTTTGAAATTTTATGCTTTTGGTTTACTTCATTTCATATTTTCTTATGCTTTTACACTGTAAAAATCTTAAATGGGGCAGAAAAGCTTTTATTTTATCAAGTATTTCTAAACACAATATAAATAAAATTAATAATTAATGCATATACTATCGTATTGATAAACTTAATAACATATAATTTATTAAATTAAATACAAATATTAACTGATTAAACATTGCTTGAATCTTCATAAAGAGTTCTGTAAATGGCTATATAGATTAAGAAAATTCAGATTAAACAAAATTTAATACCAAAAATTATGCTGAAAATCATTAAAGGCAAGAGAACCGAATTTTCACAATTTATTTTCAATACATTTCATTTATCGCTAGGAAATGTTTTCCTTATCAAAGGTAAAAAATTAAAAAACAGGAGATTTGATGGTCTGTCAGAAGACATGATGAAACGCTGTGAGTTGGCAGCTATGTGTATATGAACTGCAAAGCCTTAAACTACAAAAAAAGTAAGTAGTTCAATTAGCATAGAAATCAAATCCATTTAACAGAGATTTTCTTCTTCATGGCATGGCAAATTAGAGGAAAAGTTAGGAAGCCTTTGTTTTGTTTTATTTCTGCCAAAAAGAAAATACCTGAGAATCCCTTTCCCCTTCCCCCACCCCTAAAAAACTCAGTTTTATTTGGATAAATATTTTTAACCAATTTGAAATGCACTTAATAATAATATCAATACATTTTAAGGCAGTTCTCCTAAGAAACTACAAAATTTTTTAAATGCAAATTCAGAGGATTCTATTTTTTGAAAGGAAATTGAGTTATCACATGAATTCCAGGCACTACATTAAACTATGACGAAGAAAGCAGATACGTTGACAAAAATTCAAATGCAGCAACATTTTACTTAATTTGGTGTGCTCCATAATTAGTTATCATGATTGAATACACTATTATTCGAATTATCATGATTGAATGTAATATTATTTACTCAAGTCTAACTAACCAGTTAATGTGATGTAGTTTAAGTTATTAACCAGCACTGTTTACTAATAGTATGAGTAATTTTTGTACCATTCTGCAGCAATGATTTTGTTTCAGATTTGGCATTACTCTTAAAACGAGCTTAAAAAAACAGATACTGTACTGAAAAAACTTTTCGACAGGTATAAACATTCATAATGCACAATCAAGATTTGTCAATAAAAGGCTGAGCACTGTTCATTTGAATGGTAGTTTAGCTTAAGGTATTAATATATTTCATTACGAAGGTCTGTTAAAAGACATGAGATTTTAATAAACGGTAAAATACTTTTTGCAATAATTTTAATAAACACAAGTGTCTGCTCATTAAGGAAAATGCAGGACCCTTCTTATTGAGGGGGAAAATTAGTGTCACTTAAGATTTCCTAGTCTAAACATATACCTGAAAACAGACCAGACTCTAAGAAATTAACTGGAGGCAAGGTGTATTTCAGTTAATTTTCAATTACATTAAACATTTAACCCCTTAACTGCCGCGGGCGTATATATACGCCTTGCTCAGGCAATGCGTTAACTGCCCCGGGCATATATATACGCCCTTCCGAAATGATATCATTTGCTTTCCGATGCTACCAGTAAAATTATTCGCAAAGCTTTGGAATGCAACACCACCATGACATTGACGAGTATGCGAAGAAGGATACTATTTCAGAGAAGGAAGAAAACTTGCACTTATTTTTCTCCTAATAGATCGCATAACTGCTCGCGCCTTTGTAAAAAAACGGTGGCACTGGAGAGTGAATCTTGTACGTTTTCCGCGGCAGTTAAGGGGTTAAGGAAATTTTATGCAAAGCTGATCTGGATACAAAATAAAAATTTGATGTCTGTCACAACCTTGACAAATACATAAATTGTATAAAAGCAGAAACACTCAATTAAATTTTCACTGGAAGGAGGGAAATAAAACAAATAACTCAATCAAATGCTTAGCCATTAAATAAAATTTTAAGCAACTAACTATTATTAAACTTGATTTTTTTCTCTGAATATAAACTAATTAATTGCTAAATTATAATTAATCCTATTATCTTTTACATTTGCTCAATATTACTTTGTTTAACATGCACTTCCATTAAATGCAATTTCCATGTATTTTTACTAAATTTCTGAATTGTTTCCATTTTGCAAATAAAAGCAATAAAAATTGCTAAAATAATACAAAATACTAAATATTCATCTAAATGCAAATAATGATTATGTTCACGTTTTAAACAATACACAAAGAAACTGGAAGAGGATATACTGAATTTATCAAATTTAATACACCTAAATATATAAACCTCTAACATTAAAAACAGAATTAAAAAAAAAAAAAAAAATTTTAAACAACCTCATGAAAGGTTATACAAGTACAAATCAAAATGCATTAAAGGGTTATAAAATTGTTACTTATGCAACAAATAAATAAATTTTAAAAAAATGCAAGTGTATAAGAGGATTTTTAACTGTTTAAAATCATTAATTTTTTATCAGTATAAAGATAATGTGTGAAAGATATTAACTAGAATGCTTGAGGGGGAGGAACAAATAAATAAATTATCTCTGGAAGCTCCTGCCTTTTTTTAGATAAAAATCTGAATATAATGTGTGCTTACAATAAATTTATTGCATCAGGCTTGACTGTTGTATCAATCTACTCCAAAGCGAATAAGACCAATGAATATTTGTTATGATAGACTAATTCAGTTTCCCAGCAGGAAATACTGAGTATCTGTAATTTTGCTTCTTCCATATGTAACATAAATACAAGACTGTCAATAGAGTTCTTAAAACTGATAACAGTGTACTTTGCTATAATTAATTCTCTGTTTCATGTATTCATATTACAGACATTTTAAGCAATTTAAAAAGTTTCTAAAAGAATTAAAATGTCTAAGATGCCTTCCAAATAGCCAATTATTTTAAATGCTATTAAAAAGTTTTTAAATTTGCTTACTCCAGCATTTCAAAATACATCTACTTTAAAGTATTCATTCAACAATGAAAATGTAATGTCAGTCTAGGAATTAAAAATCAAATATTAGCTTCGGCTATTGTATGAATACAAGATAGCCTTCTGTTACCTTCCAGAATAATTAATAGAGAAAACTGAGTCTTCAGTTAATCAAAATGAGAAATATGGTTTATTTTAAATGAAATACTAAATCATTTTGTTTCTTGATTTTAATTATACTACCATATTAGGTTTCCATAGAAAAATACAATATCAAGTAAAAGCTAAGTGAGCAAGTTTCCAAAATTTTAGACTTTGAAAGGCCAAAACTGATGTTCTGGTTATTATTATCTATACAAATCCATCTTATTTCCTATGCTGAATATTTCATACTTCAAAAATCAGTAATACTAACTTTACGTAAAATAATTTACCTCCAGATTTGCATATAATTACTTTCAAAAATTTCATTACACACATACCTATACCCCACCCCAACCCCCAAAAAAACTTGAGATTAACAAGTAAATGCCAAGTTACATCTCTTAAAAACTTTTGTTTTTGTGAATTTCTATATCTTCAAAAAAAAAAAAAAAAATTCTAGTAGCAAAATAAACTGAGCAGTTAAAAAATAAATATTTTCCTCTTTATTCACAAATTCTCCAAATATTAAAGATTACTGTGTAACTGAATTACAGCCTTGTGTATTGTGTCAAGTTATTCAATATTAGCTACAAGAGGTTTAAAAAAGAATTTTACTGCATAACCAAATGTGATCTCATTCCCTCACAGTGCCACAAAACTGAGATCCTATAAAAATGACTGAGAATTATTTGAATTCATTATCTATGCAAATAAAAATTTTTAAAGCTTTAGGCAAAATGACTTTAAACTTGGAAATGGAAAACTTACTATTTATGTAAAATACTATCAATGTAAAAAGACAGAACCTTTTCGATTCCCAGAATTTTTTTTGTCTGAATGCAAAATTTGTTTAGCAGGTAAATCAATTACATTATTTGTATACACTGAAAAACTATTTCAGTAATAATGTCAATAACTATAAAGCAGTCACTAGCATTTATTATTCATTTCAATATAATTTAAAAAGTAAATAAAAAACCAAATATAAAACAATTCACTATTGGTTTATTTTCATATTACATGAAACTTTATGCCTCATCCTTTCCCGTGTTTATAAAAAGGTCATTTTTTTTTAAATTTTATTTTCATTTAATTAAAATTCTTGAGATTTTCTAGAATTTCTGAAAGGGAATTTTGATTTTCAAGGAATAAATGAGTTAATTCATTCAGGAATTTTTAAATTTTGAGAAGGAAAAAGTTCAGAAAAGCATAATTTAATAAACTATAGTGTGACATTAATTGGATATTCTCATATACATATGACTACCAGTCCCTTTTAACTAACCTTACCAATGCAGGCTGAACTAATTGGATAATCAATATTCTGTTGAAATATCATGGATCACTGCTAATGACATTTTCAATTTACATTCAGCTATTATTGATAGATTTTCTGCATTCTGTAAGGATCAGCAAGAAATAATCCCATAAAATATATTTTCCCAGTTAACATTTTAAACCAATCCTTATAAAAATTTATAAAGAAACAGTAAATTATACCAGCTAACTATAACAAAAAAAATTAATGATAAAAATCATTCAATACACTAAGAATTACACTTTTGTGTTACATTTTAAAAGTGTAATACAACATATATTAATAGAAGTAATTTTTAAAATTAGTTCATGATCCTACTGAAAATTATAAGATTTAAAATTAGAATACGACACTCAGTATTCTTAACTAATAATAATATTATTTTTTTTTTATAAATCTAATCCTGATTCACTCATGAAAAAGACAGCTAACAAAAAGTACCCCCCCCCCCCAAGGGTTTGTTAAGGTTTTTTATGCTCTTGCTGAGCTCGTAATGTAACAGTCTGCTCTTGAACTCACGCCTGCTAACTCATTTTTTTTTAGTCCTTTTAGCTTTATTATAAAGAACAGTTTTCTTTGCACTTATGCCACATACAATTCAACAGCAAAATCATAAAATTTTTAAAAGCAGGATATGCTTAGAATTCTCAATACAATGTTAAGTGTTGGCTTTCATTTTTCTTTTCAGTTGATGATATCAGTGTACCGTTTTCTCAGTACGATTTCTTACAAAAAAAGATTTTTTTTGTCTTCATTATTAACTTTTCACATCTTAACTTATTAAATGTCCCATGGTCACGACACAAAATTTAATTCTATAACAAAATCACAAAATATTTAAAAATGTCATATCTTTGAAATTCTCAAAAGAAGCAGTTGCAATGCATATTTTTATATTTGCTATATTATTTCTTTAAAAAGTAACTGCATCATAAAAAAGAAAAAAAAGTGCATAATAACTTGAACAAGTCTAGCTAGCGTGAATTCATAAAAATAATGAATATTTCTAATTAGATATCACATGATTTTAACAGATCTTTATTTATATCAATTACATTAAAAAGTAGAAAAATATTCTTAAGATCTGTGTTTAATGCTTTTAAATTGTTTAGTTCATTACTCAATAAGCTTCCAAATTAAATCTGAAAGTATCTTAGGCTTTACTGAAGGGCAACAAACTGGTACAAGGAAGTTAAGAGTATTTTATTTCCATGTATGGCAACAGATTGCTTTCATAGAGTAGTCTAATTGTTGAGTATGTTAATTAAAACTTCATTAAAGTTTTACAAAATATGAAATAAATAGCAAAACTAATTCGAAATTCAAAATTTGGCCTTCCAGGTGCACACGTTCGGGTGAAGGACTATGTTATTCAGAATTTGGCAGCTTTAGTAGGTACTGTCATTTTTTTTTTCACTATGCAAGGATCATATGTACATACATGCAGATTCTTTATTATTTAATTTCTTTAAAAATAACACATGGCAATAACATTTACTGGTAACAACTTGAAAAGTGATACACTATTTATAGTGGGCAAATGCAAAATCCGATATTGAGACTTTTAGGGTTAAGAAACTACATCATTACTCTATCATAAAAAAATTACATTACTTTAATAAATAATTGAATTCACATTAAAACGTGAAATTTGACTTCACCAAATCTATCAAAACTCCTTCTTGAAGTTGAAAATCATTTATTTTACATAACAGAGATTCGGAGAAAGACCTAGCTCAAAGTTAAGCATAAGCAGCATGTAAAAGTATTGAAGTTAATGCAGACATTTTCTTATTTTATGTTTATTAAAAGCGAAAACAATTTATATATAAAGAAATATATAAATAATATCAGTGATTAAATGAGATAAAAGTAATTTGAACATACTGAATTTATTCATAACGAAATTGAAATTTTCTTTATTTATGCATTTATTTCAACAATGCTAAGTTTATAACAACATAATCAAACTTCACTGCCTTAAGATTTTAAGGTCCCCTTCTCCCCTTAACAAAGACTACACCATCATCTGGATGGGATTTACTTCTTGCCCATTAATTTTGAAAAAAGACTCTTCCATTTCTGGCTTCCTTATCATTCGTCTATAAGAACTACTACATACAACCAAAAATTGTTTCAGTTGGGTGAATGTGTGTTTGATATTTGATATTACCTTATTCACCAACTTTACAGATTAATTTCTCCAGCAATCGTTTGACCTTTTCCTTCTTTCTGTTAAGTACCTTTCAGACAGTTCTTTTCAAGACCAAACCATCAATCTTATATTTTTTTTTATAAAAATTTACAGAATTTTAACCAGCATTTATAAGAATCCAGCCTTTCTTTTTCTTTTACTAAGAATGATTTTGGAAATAACAACTTCAGACAAGACAGGAATTTTTATTTGAATATTTGTTTTTGATGCAAATTGCACAAATTTCCTAGATATACCTGAAGTTGCACTTTCCACTGCTAATGAAAACAAAAAGCAGGTAAATGTTTTTCATCATCCAAAATGATGATTTTTCTAGCTGAAAACGTCTTTCTTCACTGAACCCAACAGTTCAGAATTTTCTTCTGTTTGTTGTTAATACTAGAAATTTGCTTGCAATTTCAAAACTACAACAGTCATTACTTGCAAATCTTGAAACTGTAGTGTTAACCTTCCATAGTACTATACAGTGCCTTACATGCAAACCAAATTTCTATTCCAACATTTACATGGCTGCCCCAACCAAGTTGGGCAAGTTGGGAAAAAAAAAAAACTAGTGTCTTGCCTATGAATTTCATGGAAAAATGGTTCCCACAGCCTCAAGAAGGTTGGATTTTTCCAAATTTTGAGGGAAAGCCCCCACCCCCGCACATAGTGATCCGACAGTCTCCCACCCCTCTCCCCTACCACCAAACCACATCAGAGGACATTCAGCTCAACATCTCTTTAGAGTGCCCCCATGCTGCAAAGACACCATACCTTCACAAACATCCAGGCCTTCTAGGACATTCAAATCTGAGCCCTTCAATACCGTAGCAAGGTTCCACGCCCTGAACCTATTTCAGCATTTTACAGCTGGTTAAAAACTGATCACAGCTCTCCTCATATTTATTTATAACTCCTTGTCAGCCTTTTTTTTACCATGAATGAGCCTAAAATGAGGTATGCACTACATAACACATCATAAATGAGGATATAATAAATAAAAAATCCTACTCATAAATGAGGTATGCACTACAGTATCCGCAGGTGAACAGGTGAGAGGAGGGTCCAACACCTGGGTGGCTTTCACGGACTAATCGGGTAACGGCCCTATCTCGCAACTATCTTGAGTTGAACTCTCAATGAGCTCCACAAGAACTGCATTCAGAGTTTATTTTATAATGGTAAGACAACATAATATAGTGCCATACTCAAGCTATAGGCATTACACATTTCTCCCATATGTTACTCAAGTGCGATACAAATACTTAGGGTTATGTTA
>KK121069.1:38790-107188 GCA_000611955.2 Stegodyphus mimosarum
ATGATTCGTTATAGTATCCACAAATGAATTGGATCAAATACGAAAGACTCTGCCTAATGAAACACAAATGTTTTCTCTTACATACAGTTCTTTGTCCCAGTGAATACAGCCAAGGTGACCTTTTTCTGAAAACAATTCAATATTTTTCAAGTGATACTCCAAAAATTAAAATGAGTAAAACTCACGAAGCAGATCTTACCCCAGTGTATACAGCTGAATTGGCCTTGCTTTTGGAAATAATCCAATACTTTTCAACAGAACAGATGTAAAAAGTGGCTATATAACAAAAGTCATATTTTACAAGAGGGGAAAAAAAAAAAAAAAAAACTCATTCCTCACAAGAACATCAGAAGTCAACAACAAAAAATTATGAGACCAATGTAAACTATTTTCAAACTTCTTCTAATGTTCTTATGAGGAATCGGATAGTTTATTGCTGCTCCTGTAAAATTCTACTTTTGTAACACAGCCCCTTCTTACAACTTCCAATTCAAATACTATTTATGAAGATAAAAACCTTTTTGATTATCTTATTTCTAATTTTTATCTTATTTTTTATCTTATTAGGAATCTTATTTCCAAGAATTAATGAAATGCTTTTTGGATGATGCTTGGAAACATATGTAATAATTCACAAAGCAGATTCTTACCCCAATGTGCATAGCTGAGTTGGATTTGTTCCTGGAAATAATTTAATATTCTTTAAATAATGCTCAGAAAATTAAATCAAGCATATGTTTGCAAAGCTAGATATTTGCCCCAGTGCACCAGCCAAAATGAGTTTGTTCATGGAAATAATATATTGTTGCAATGACCTCAGAAAACTAAAGCAAAACTATACATAAAGCAGATCTTTGCCTTAGCGTACATTGCCAAACTAACCCAATTCCTGGAAATAATACAAAACTTTTGGAGTGATGTTCTAAGACCTAAAACATATCCACTTGAAAAGCAGATCTTTTTGCCTATGCGTACAGCTAAAGAGACCTTGCTCCTGGAAATAATCTACTGTTCCAGTGGCAAAACAGACTTTAGTCAAGTGTTCATGTCAAAGTGACCATCTTCCTGGAAATAATCTAATGTTTGGATGACTCTCAGGAAACTAAATTTAGAACTATCTGCAAAGCAGATCTTTGAATCAGGGCACACAGTCAAATTAATTTTTTCCGGGAAATATATAAATGTTATTCACGTGATTTTTTAAAAAATTAAAGTGAGAATTGTTTGCAAAGCATATCTTGTCCCAGTACACACAGGTAAATAGAGCTTGTTTTTGGAAAAAGTCCAGTGTTCGTTAAATGATGCTCAGAAAACTAAAATGAGTACTATGGCATTCAAGGAACTATGTAACCTTGTACATAATTAATGATAATATTGTTTTGTATACAAGTTTTTCACATTCCATGCTCTGGTAATTTTGTTACTGAAATAACACTACAACAGTGAAGCTTTGATAAACTGAAACTCTTTATTAAATCATGTTCACTGAGGAAAGATTTCTCTGAGGAAAGATTTCAAAAATCTTTCCATCATTCGAGATGATTTTTAGTCTTCACAGAAGAGAAGATGCTGATGTTCAATACTGATATTAATTTAAATTTAAAAAAAAAAAATGACTGGTCATTTTCACATTTGGTAGAGATAAGAGGGTTAACTGTACTATCATGTTATCTGAAATATTTGAATTAAAAATATAAAGGGAGCTAATGATATTCTGAATGATAAGAAGAGGGGAGGACTAAAAAAGGCTGAAAAACCATAAATTTATATAAAAAATGAGCTATTCTTTACACAATGTAATGGAATAAAATTTTAAACCAAAACCAGCAAAAACATTAAAAGATATTCAATCCAGAATTCTTATATTAATTCAAAGATAAACTTTTAATAGCGATACACATAATGAAATATTTTTATTATCATATATGATATTTTTTTCAGTTTGGTTTGGTTTATTTGTTTATGGCAAAGCCCTCCATCTGTTTAAAGGGATGGCTGCCTTTGTGGAGGACTTTCAAGGGAAACTGGCTCATAGACACATGGTGAAAGCCATGAAAACATTCATACAGCCAGCCAATTCATGAGATTTGAACCTCGGACCAAACTACCAGTGTTCAGTGACTTTACCACTTGGCCGCTGGTGGGCATGACATTTTTTTCAGATTCATTTACTAAATTAATAAAACATAATAAAAAATAGATATTTTTCTACCCTCATTCATTGGAAATAAATGGCAAGAAGCTGTTAAAAATAATCATCAATTACCTCAAACTGATTGAAAATACTAACAACAAATTTCATAATGGGTTTATCCCTTTTGAATCTGTATTTGTTTTACATCGTACAAGTTCAAGCACAATTAAAAGGAAAGGCAGAAATATGAAATTTAAGTTAACATAATTAATATGATGCTGATTAACTGTTTCATATTTAAGATATCTAACAGCATATTAATGCAGATAATCTGAAATATAAACTGAACTTTGTTTCACTATTATTGAAGGATATAATATATATATGATAATCCATTTATATTGAACAATATTTATTTTTGATAGTGAAAGTATTCCATAATTATTACAAAATTAAAATTTTAGTTTAAAATATTTCACTGGATATTCTTTAGAAAAATAAGATAGCTTACAATAAATATATAAACATAAAATATATAAACTTGGCAAATCCAAGTAATTAAAAATATACATTTTTATTTATTTCTAAACTTTAAAAATAACCTACTTGGTTAAAAGAAGAAATTTTTAAAATTTCAAAATAAACTTTCTGCAATAAACCGTACAAAAAAAAAAAAAAAAAAAAGAATACCATAATCACATCAAAACTTGAACTTCTACTATTCTTCAATTTTTATCTGACCAGTCATTACATTATACAAGAATTTAAATGTACGGATCTCTTCCACATTATGCTAAATTATACATTTTAATTTAAGATTATTAACTACAGTCATTAAAAATATTTATGTTATTAAATATATCTTTCTAATTTTGAAATTATGAACCGATTTTATCATTTAATAAATATTATAATAAATGCACTGTATCATATTAATAATATAAACTTGATTTCGGTTATTGATACATCTAGTTTGTTAGTAAAACATAAAATAAACATAAGTAAAACATAAGATTTTAGTTTTGTTGCTCTTAGTATTCTAAACTCATTCATGTAACTAAATTCATATATGTTAATCCCAATGGAAAATCCTAAAGAAATAGCTTTCATATTTCACCCTTATTTATTAAAATTTTCATAAATCAAATTTAAAAAGACTTGAAATCCTTTCCCAAAGAATTTTTCTAAATGTATTTTATTTACTATTTGTTAATCATTCCAGCATAATACAGCAGACATTATATAATATTATAAGAAGAATTTTGCTAATTTAAACTGGTCATTATGGGTATCAAGACTAGTTTAAATTACTATCAAAAACTTAGATTAAGAAATTTTGGGAAAAAAATTTAAAACCCAAATCTTACACACTATTTGGGAGAAGGAAGGGAATGATGTAATGGCAGTAATACAACAGAAAATTAGTAGCATTTCTCAATGAGTTGAAATTATGAAAAATTTCAATTTAAAGAATCTGTTAGTCCTTCAACATAAAAAATTTGATCTCAAATCACTTTGTAGCAAGAACTCAACCAAATGTAGAATATGAAAGACTGCAAATAAGCAATACAAATTTATAATTAATATATATAACGCCATTTTTAGAATTATTTGGTGTTTTCCTGTTATTACTCTTAATGGTATCATGCTCAGTAAATCCACAAAATTAATGCAAACACAGAACTCTTATCAATTTGAAATACAAAAAAGCCTAAGTTCCAAACATTTCAGTTAACAAGAAATGATTTCAGGAATGCTTTCACTAATTCAAACAGTTTTACTAACTGTTGTAAGTTCAAATTAACAACAATTCACTATATATTAAAATAATTCTAATATTTTTAATATGATTATTTTTAATAATGCAGAAAAGAAATGCTAACGAAACATTAACTTTTTAAAGTACATTTTGTAATTAATGATAATGCAAAAATAACTAATATTTAGGAAAGGAAATCATAAATAATTAAAGAACATACATTGCATAACATAACATATTTGATGCTACCAATTTCTTTCTAAATACTATGTTATAATTTTTAATGAACCATAATAAAATTTCTGTTGGAACTTAAAAAATAATGGTGAATAAAGATTGTCTCGCACTCTGTCAGATTATTTGGTAATTTTCCATTAAAGCCATATCATTTGTCTGTATGAAACACTGTTACTTTCATTTGTTTGTTGATAGTATAAACGTAGTCTGTACAATAATTTGTTTCTCATTATTAACATTATACCAGCTGCTTAATGTTTTAATTACTGTCATTTTTTACTTGTTTTGCATATTTCATTCATTCATTTAAGAAGCAATAAATATTAAAACCATTTTTTCTGTATTTGTTTTATTGCATGTTTCTCCTTTTTTTGAAGATTTCAGGGATAAAATGAACAGATACCAAGGCAGAAGGTGAAATGACCAATAGAAATTTTACAAATGCACAGAATTTGAAAAATAAAAATTTAAAAAATTTCGAAGAGCAAAAACATCTAATATTAAGACAAAGGGGAAAAAATGAATCAAAATGCACCAATATGGCACTGAAAATGCATGCTATGGCTTTAGCAGAAAAATATCAATTACTCAATTATGCACAATATTACTTTGTTTCATTTAATTCACATGTATTTCTTTTAACAGATAATAAAATAGAATATATGAATGCTATTAACAAAAATACTCTTAAATAACTTGGAAGTATGTAATATTTATTACATGTAAAAACAAATATGCTGATAACTTGTCGTAAGAATCTAATTCAATTATACAAAAAGACTTTCACAAGATGTTTATACATTACTAACACCATAATTATTTTTTAAAATATTCTGGATATATTTCAAAATAGACAAGAGGTGACATTCAACTTAATACATATTCTAGTTATTGAAAATGTGAGTGAGGCATACGATTTTTAGCTTTGTAAGAAGGCCACCGGCAAATGGGACAACAGTGGTTATCACGTGACAACCAAGACATTATACAGTTCATGTGAAAATTGTGACCACAGGGAAGACCACAAAGGATTTCACCATATCGGTAACTCTCCAAACATATTGAACATTCTCGGAATTCTAGCATCCCTTTTGGAGCTCTGTCCACATCAGACAATTTAGAGCATGATTTTTCAGTTATTTTTGGCGCATAAAGGCTAGTGGAAGATAGTAATGAGGAATTAGTATGTTGCAAGTGTGCCACATTTTCATGGTTCATTTGGTTGTACTTTTCTTGACTAGTCACTGCACTTGTTCTCAATGCAGCATAATTTAATTCTGAATATAGATTGTCACATGATGAAGTTTGAGATTTAGGCACTAAAGTTTGATCAACTGGTTTAAAGGTAATCAAATTGGCACTTTCATCATCACTGGAACATAGAATATCTCCTTTATTATCTTCATAAGCATCATCAGCTTCACACCAACCTTGATATTTCCAGACAGGTAAATCTTTTATATAATCCATTGATATCACAGGTTGCAGCCAGAGATTAGGTACAGCAAGCCTTTCAATTAAAAGCTCCATACCAACCTCTAAGTCCATATCTTGAGAAGTAAGTGGTCTTGTCAAAGAGGCCATTGGTCGAAAGAAATATGTCATTGGAAAACCTTCTCTTGGAACAAACCACCAATTAGAAAAGAAAGCACTGTTATCGTCTTCAATCCAGTTAAATTTTCTCAACAGAAAGCCAGCGATGCTTGCAAACATAACAAAGGTAACTAACAGAAAGGTATAGGAATAGAAGTTTTTATAATCACTTCGTAAAACTGTAGCTATATATGAACCACTAACAATTCTTAAAAATTTTAATAACACATGTGTGCAAGTCAATGTGAATGGAAACTGATAGAGAGCTAAAATCGTCAACCAGAACAGGAATAATAAGCAATTATATTTTACAATGCACACAACATATAACAAAAAATGCTTCCAAACTTGGCTGTACATGAAAAATAATTCAAAACTAGCAAGGGCATTGATTAACAATAATGACCAAAGGAAAACATCATTAACTTCAGGCACGAAAGTTCTCAAAAACAATTCCATACTTTTGAAGTTATAACATTCACCATGTCGAGAACCATATACATAAGTCTTTTCAGGAGTAATCACTAAATACACAGGAAGATTTTGGGAAGTTGTATATTTTTTGTACGAACCAACTTTAGAAGTGTCAACTGTACCAAATTTTACACGTCCATTAAACTTAATAGCAAGAGAAGACAAAAACATTGGACAAGACTTCAAAATAGAGAAAAATATTAGCCTTATTTCTGAATTTTTTGAGGAATCAGAATATTTCATCCAGTTTTCTATTTCTTTTTCAGATGTGATCTCTTTAACACGAGATGCTAAGTGCTTCCGCACCCACTGAAGAACAGAAGTTGCTGTAGTATGTTGCAGATAATTATGAAAAATGACATCTTCTTTTGCTTTATATCCTTTTGGTAAAGCTAGTATAAGTCTGGGTGAAATCCATCCTTTCCGAGAGCATAATCTGGAAAAAAAAAAAAGATCTGCACTTAAAGTGAATTTATTATTTTTTTTCTTATAATGAAATAACCTCATCATGGGCAAGACACCAAAAATTCAAGGTGCGTTCTGATTATCTGCACCCTCACTGAAAAGTTGTCAAAAATTATTGATGAATTAATGCACTATATCGCCCAAATGTATTTATGAGTCAACCCATAATGTCACCAAAAGGTTTTAGGATTCCGGTCTCAATGTTGTGCCCAATGCCGAATTTCTGGCTAAGGCAGACTTTGTGAGATTCCCCCCCCCCTTTTTTTAAGCAAAACAGATCACGGTGTAAAAAAACCAAGAAGTGTGTGTGCCTTGCGCAGAAAATGAGGTATGTAAAAAAACAGGCACCACTGGATGCATTGTTGAAATAGAAAAATACCCAAACAAACTTTTCTCTTCTAAGTTGTCAATAAGTTCACGAATGCTCTTTATAATCACAAATGAGTTCATGAATGCTCTTCAAAATCACAAATGGGTGTGAATTTTTGTTGGAGGTAGGAAAATCAAAAAGAACTAAATTCAATAATTATATTTTATTTTTACTTCACAATTCAGACACAGTTATTCAGGCAAAGTGAATTCTTCCATATTTTCTGTAAATGTAGTTGTAATTTTTCCATATTTTCTGTAGTTCAGATACCTCTAAGCAACTACCAACTGCTTGAATTTTTGGTTATTTAAACTAGATTTAAAAGGAGAAACTGAAAAGGAGATGAAAAAGGAGAAATTAATTGCTTTCACTGTATCATTATGATCAGTCTCAACAATCAAATACACAGTTTTACATCAGGCTCTTCATATTAGCATGAGTACATCATAAATTTCACCTCTCAGCTATGAGACAGAAAAGCATAGAAACTGTACATATGTTACAATAAAAAAAAAAAAAACAGATATTAAGAGACGAATTTCATGTATCCTCTCACTCTTACACCCCAGTCTGGGAATCTCCCACTCCTGGTTAATTAATTAAGGCAAAGCAACTGGAGGGCTATCTGCCCTATGGGGAGGGATGCCTCTGCGCAGAACTTTTTTATGCAAACTATCTCTTATCCACATTACACAAAGAGAAAATGATGAAGATCAAACATGCAGCCAGTCCATTCACTGGGATTCAATCTCAGTTTGAACTACCCCTATCAAGCAATTTTATCACTTGTCCACTGGTGAACCTTCTCCCATTCCTGAATCTCTGTTGGCTTAGCATACCATCACATTACTAGTAGCACTTTTAAGTCAGAGTGCTTGCTATCCTTTTGATTTTAGTAGACAAAATTTTACGTTATAGTTGTATTATTTCTATTTCCATGAACTGCACATTTAGCTTGACATTCTTTTTTTTATATAGTACAGTAGAAGTCCAGAAATCTGCAATGATTGGGACCAAAGGTTGCGCGGATTTTATGATTTTGCGGATTTCAGGATGGAAAAGATAAATTATAATATTAGACTAAAAGTTTAAAATAAATAAAAAGACATATTAGATTAAAATTATTATATACATTATTACAACAATATGCATATACATTATTACATTAATTTATTACATGCATTAAATTATTATTATATTGTATTATTCATTTATATTAAGTGATTACAGGGATATTTAAAAGCATTAAAGACATATACAATAAAGTCACATAAAAATAAGGGATGTTAATAAATCATAAAATATTTATTTTTTTTACGTGTTTCAAACATTTTTCTGGTAGAGGTTTGTTTTAAAATTTTCAGGTGCTCCACAGTAAGTTCTTTTTTTTTTTTTTTTTTTAGTTAAATTGTATAGTGTCAGAATGTCTTGCTCTGTGACGCAGCTCTGTTCTAAAAATTTTAGGTATTTATCACCATGTTCCAAACCCTCATTAAAAGATATTTTCTGATTCCTATCAAATTCAATATTTGTGTCGGTGTCGAATCATTTCCTTGATGTGGTGTGTTCAAAACATAGCCAACGATTTTATCATGGATCATCTGATATGCCAATGTCGGCTCATCTGAACACATGCATTCAACAATATCTTCTTCTTGCAAAGCCTCCTCATTTACTCTTTCTTTCGAATATGAAAACAATTCTCTTGCTTTAACCCTTGCTGCACTGACCCTAAAACCAGAAAATTCACTGTCATCACTCTCAATAAGCAGAGAAGATGGCCATATATTACACCAGGCATTTATTAATGTTGTTTGGAAAACATTACTGAAAGAATTTGTTTAAGAAACTCTGATTTACCTCGATACAGATTGGAGGGGGAAATTTTTTACCATGATGTCAATAATTTGGTATTTCCATTATGTGTCATTATTATTTGGTAATTATGATGTTATTATTCAGTAAATATTTTTTCTTCGATATTTCGTTCTCCATGTTTGGGTTTCCGGAACCTATAAATTGAATGTTTACATTTTGAGAGGCAACGCAGATTTCAGGTCAATGGATTTTTGGTATTTGACTGTACTTCTATTTTTTTTTTTTTTCAGTGTTACTTTGCATCTTAAAAACTGTTTTATATACTATTTGACAGCTTTTTTTTGGGGGGGGAGGAAGACCAGTGAATTCTTTAAAGCATCTTTCCAGATAAATTAGAGAAAATTATTTATTTGCCTTGTGAAATTTTTTATTATAAAAGTTCTCCAAGGAATACTATATATTAGTAAAATGAAGGACACATGAAATGTAAATTAATTTAGGGGGGGAGGAAGAAAAGTGAATTCTTTAAAGCATCTTTCCAGATAAATTAGAGAAAATTATTTCTTTGCCTTGTGAAATTTTTGATTATAAAAGTTCTCAAAGGAATACTATATATTAGTAAAATGAAGGACACCTGAAATGTAAATTAATTTAAGCATATGATGTAGCTAAGTAAAAGGTATTATTAATTCTTCCAATAACATCTTCACATTCTATCAATGAAAGCAATTTATCAAATATAGAAAATATTTCAATGCTTTCGAATTATCCACAACTGCTTGAAAAGTATTCACAAGGTAACATAATATGTTGCAAACTAGGCAACCCTTGACCTCGCCAAAATGTATTTATGTGGTAATTCAGGCATGCAGCATGCAAGAGATGAAACAACAATGATTTCTGCCTTCAAATTATATGGTGTTTGTTTTTGCTTCAGTGAGTGCATATTTATTTATTTTTAGTAGGGAATTATTAACGGGACTGTAGAGTTTGTCAGCTGATGAAAAAGAAAGCACTGCATTCTTCAGGAACATGACGTTTTGTCCAACAGTAGAGAATGTAAAAATTTGCATTCAGTGAAATAGTACTTCATAAATAATCTAATTTTATATGGATAAAAATTTTTGCATCTCTCTCTCTTTTTTTAATAAGCAAAAATAGTTTGATATGTAAATAGAAAGAATCACAGTGCCAAAAAAGTAACATCATAACTTCTTTATTAAAGTAGGTATTTTATATGGGTGTTTCTCGCTTTTAATTGCTCTTTCATGGAATTCTTTATGTGCCATTATTTTAAAACTAATTGTTGCCTTTTGCATATTAGCCTGGTGAAAAATTAATCACTAACTCAGTGATGACTTTTCGGACTAGGGATGCTTGAAAGGAGTATCAATTTTACTTCAGGAAGTACCAATTTTACTTGGAAAAAAATTTAATTTATTTTATGACTAAAAATTAAGAATATAAAAATTTAATACAAACTGCACATGCTAATCTACTTTTATATGAATTATTTTAAATATGAAATCTATATGTTAAACCAGCAATAAAATACATTTAAGGTATAAGAAAATGTATCATTCACACCTTGCACAGGATACCCAGAACTGAAATATTAAAATATGAATACATTAAATACCTGTTATCCAGAGAACATTTGAATATTCCTGTTCTCACACCAAAATTACCAACGTAAGAAATTATTTGCTTCCACGTATTCTCTGAAAGCAAAGGCGGGTCATCATCGCTCATTATTACTTGCACTAACCATGCACTATCTTTTGTATCTTCTACTTCTTCATAGAAATGAGATCCACAACTGAAATGTGTCGATTCAGTTGAAACTTTTGATGTGGAAGTATCATCTGCAAGCTCCTCATTAGTTGCTTTACCTAACATGAAAATTTATCACAACAGATTAAGTCCACAGACATGAGTATCTTCATTACATCATAATATACACTATAATAAATATATCAAATTTTCTTTTTCAATGGTAGACATTTGCCTATAACGGCATTGGCCACTACTAAGGCCAGAAGGTGGCCATTTTTTGTGGAGACACTTAATAGATGCCCACCATTACCTCCTATGAAGGGACACACAATTTTACATCCATCCTCCGGGATTCGAGTCCGAGCCCTTCGGTATCGCAGTTAGGCTCCCCTAACCAATATACTGTCTGGGCAACTATATCAAAATATAATCAAGAGACTTTTAAAAGACTTCTAAATACAATAAACTTTACGACAACAACTACATATGGTCTCAGATGACCTTTGATCTTCTGTGGAGGTGATCCATTTTAGAAGATGCTCAATATTAATGGTTGTTTACTTTCTCAGATATACTAGTCTCTTTCAGATGTGGTTGTCTTAGGTGGTTGCTATAAGAAAGTTCATCCTAATGAATTTTTAATAACAAATTTGCATTTGTGGAATCAACTAAGGGAAACTTTACAGGCAAAATTTTTAGAACTGTTTCTTTTTAACATTTCGTTGGTCTGAATTTATACACAGCTGCTCATAACATAGTTACAAGGGCACATAACTCATAACATAGTTACGAGTTTTTAAATGAATTTTTGCATTTTTAAACATTTAGAACAATTTTTATTTTTATTTTTTTTACTTGATATCTGGCCATCAAATAAAAAGAAAATTAACTCTCTTGTGGCAACCAATCTGAAACACCCAATATTTTCTGAAAAGGTGATGTTCAGTATTAATGTTAAATTAATACTAATACTGAACATCACCTCAAAAAAAAAAAAAAAAAATCTGGAACTATAGATGGCTGTCTTAAGAGAGGATTCATTGCATTTTACATGAACAAAATTAATATCCTTAGAAATTAATAATTTTACACATAATATTACAACAATGGATATATGTGTATTAGATACGCAATTCCTATATTATTCTTATTAATACTTATTTTAGGAATTTTTCAATTGCATGATGTAACAAAACAGCCATCAGTCATTTAAATATTCTAGAATATAAATATTAAGTTATATCAATCATTTAACAGCACACATGAAATAACAATATTATAAGCTCTGGTATTTACTGCTTTTAAATGAACACTCCTGCCCTCCTTCAGTTCGGTTGTGTTAGCTTTCCTGACAAAATAATTTGCTATTTCACTGTTATCACCATCATTTTCTCAACTGCTTACTTCACTTTTGCTGTATCTGAACTATCATATTCTTCTCTTCAACTTCAGTAATAGCTTGGGTCTAATTGAAAGAGAAACAAGCCAATGCAAAATTTTAAATTAGGCAATTAAAAAAAAAAGTTTTAGGCTAACATAGATTTTGAATAAAATTATCAATTTTGAAGGGGAAAAAACAAAGATTTTTCTACTGCAAAATTCTTTCTGTTTCTGAAAAACAAGGATCTATATGTTCAGCCACCCTCACAGTCAAAAGACTGAGTTCTACACCAATCTAAAATTACTTTTTTTGCCTAATTTTAAATATGTTAGGTAATTTTTCTGTTTCCAAAATCTACAATCATATCAACAATCTTTGGGGATTTACAGCAAAAGTTTTTCTCAAAAATGTTTTAATCAAAATCCCAGAATCTTTTTTACTTGAGTAAAGACTTAATTAGATAATAAATTATGGCAAAATGAAGAATAAAATTTGGGTGGCTGAAAAAACAAAATAAATTAAAAAATAAATTATGTACATGTAACTAAAAATGGAACTCATTGTATTTCCTCGTGCATCCTCCCCAGCTTTTTTTTTATCAGGTTCTGAAAATTTAAAAAATATTACTGTAATTTTCTCTCCTCAATTCATTTGGAAAATGAACTACCCTAAAAATGGATTCATACATATAGTTGTTATTTTCAACTTAAATTATACATTGAAGTCACACTGAACATTTCCTCTCTCACTGTTAATGCCAGCCTAATATGAGAACTGACCAATCACAATGAAGCAAACATGAATTGATATCCAGTCTATGATTTTGCTCAGTCAGGTGCCTCTTGTTATTTATGGAGATTTAAAGCTTAAAGGGTAGCAGAAACAACAACGAGAACCAGAGAGTTTCAAAATACATGGAAGTAGAAATGAAAATATCTTATTAAATACATTAAAAATCTGACTATTCGAAATTCAAATAACTGCAAAGCTCAAGTAACCAGAATTATTTTTGAAATTTAGAAGAATATTTTTCCAATGAAAAATTTAATAAATCAGAGATTTGAAATGCCATTATGGCACTCCTCATACATATACACGGTCACCAAACAAGGCAGGTGATGTACCATCAAAAACTATGATTTTCAATGCACACAATTTAAGTTTTTTTATGTGATATATATCCATAATTTGTATCTGTTTACTGCCTAAGTAAATAAAGAATGGAATCATTTAAACTCCTTTCAAAATGACTGGTAACATTTCCCCCAACTTTCATGTTGGGCAAGATTTTATAATCAGATCACATGTTTTACTTTCATGTTTAAGACCTATAAAATATGTCAGCTTTTAAAGTCTGAAGTGCAATTTTTTTTTTTGAAATCTTATATAATTTTAAATGTAGGCTTTTAATATTCAAATTGGTAACAAAAAAGATTATTGTTTTTAAATATTTCCTATTCAACTATTTTTCCTAACATGAACTTCATTATTTATATGCTCGACTATTTGGAATTTTCATACATCCAAACATCAGCATTTCCTGTGCTTTCAAGTTAGATAAGCTTTTACTGTACTGTAATATTAATGTTACAGTACAAAGTCAGAGATCTGGACTCGTCGGGACTTCGGCAATTCCGGATATCAGATCATCAATTTAAATCTAGTAAGACGGCATGCAGAAATTATACAATTGAAAATATAAAATTGTAATTTATGAAATAAAGAGCATTTATGATCTAAAGGGTATGAGAATTTATAAAAAAAAAAAAAGCTTAATATTTATTTGTTCACTTTAATAAACATTTCTTTCATTTTATGTGCTAATACTTTCTCTTTAATTCTATAAGCAGACATAATTTCTTGTTCAGTTACAAAGTTCCACTGTTCAAGTCCAATAATTGCTGTGCCGAGAATTTCGACTAACTTGTTAATCGAAATTTTTTCATGTTCAATAACCTCCGTGTCAATTTCTTCACTATCAGTAGCAGTATCTTCTGGATCTAACTATACTACAGATTTTGCCATCCATTAATTGATTGATGATTGGGGCATCGTCATCACAATGAAAAAAAACTTCTGTTATATCATCTTCATTTGTTACCGCTTCTCCACATTTCTTCAGAAAATCCATTAACTGGAAAATTTCACCTTTGGTTTGCGATATCCGAAACCTTCAAATTCGCGGCCATTACCATCATCATCATCCTCACCATGAAATATGGTAGCTGGCCATAAATTATGCCAAAATTTTTTAAAGTATCTGGAGACACATCCTCCCATGATCTTGCGACGCTCCACACAGCAGATTTTCTGTTAAAATATTTCAAAAATTCTCGAATAGCCTTCTCATTGTTTAAGAAATTTAACATAGATTTTAAAAATGCTACTTTATATTTGCATTTCAGAGTGCACACTATTCCAATATCCATAGGCTGAATAACGGACGTACAATTTGGAGGAAAGAATAATACAAATACATTATCTTCTACTAAAACTTTAAGTGAAATATGAGCTGAACAGTTGTCTACAATCAGGGCTATTTTTGAGTCATCAGGTAAACCAATCAAATTCAAATGTTGAACAGCCTCAGGTACAATTTTCAAACAAATCCATTTATTAATGCTTGTGTCATCCTTGCTCTTTTATTTGCAAGACATATAACGGGGGAAATCGTTACTCCTTTAAATGCTCGAGGTTGTGTATGTTTTCCGATTACAAAAGGTTTGCACTTGTGCATTACTGCAGCATTTTCACATGCGAAAATTGTTAGTCTCGCTTTGGAATCTTTGACACCAGTTGGAGCCTTTTCTGTAGAAGTTGCCAAGGTATTTCATGATACATATTGCCAGGAAAGACCAGTTTCATCAGCATAATAAATTTGTTCTTCAGATAATTTTGCACTAGTAATGAGTTTAATGAATTCATCTGAAAATAGTTCAGCAGCTTCAGTATCAGCTGACGCTTTTTCACGTGAAATTTTTAATTGTCTTATATTATGGCAATTTTTAAATTTGGTTAACCAACCTGTTGAATACATGCACTCAGTTTTTAAGTTCATTTCTTCATGAAATATTTTGGCTTAAGCCATTAGCATTGGACCCGGTCAATGGCATGGCCTCGCTGCGACACTGTCTGACTCATTCAATCATCACTTTATCATGAACATCACTTTTAGCATATTGAACAATTTTTCTATTATTCATTGTGAGTGGGGTGTTGGACTCCACAAAAAATTCAAAACGTTCTTTATGTCATATACACGTGACTTTCTAATGCCACACTCACTCACATAATGTTGTGACAAATATGCCTTTATCCAGTTTTTGCAGCAATTCCAGTTTTTGTTTAATGGACATCATCAAAACATGCTTTCGCTTTGCAGATCCTTTGGCAGCTCCAGAATTAGAAACTCTTTTTGACAGAATCGAAAGTTCAAGCTTTAATTTTTATAAAATTGCTGTAATAATAACAGTTTGCAAAAAATAATAACCTGAATCAAATCAGAAGATTAAGGAGCAGCGCAATCTGCTACATTAACTGAAATTCCTTAGAATCAGTAAAGATAATTTTAGCCTAGTTTAATAGTATCCACTCTACGTTACTGGTTATGTATCATAAGATTGGAGATGAAAGACAAGTTGCTCTGCTAAATTTTGCCTTGCTTCTATTGCATACTGAATTAAGTCTGAATTCTATTAGTTTAGTTATTTATTATACCTACCTCTATTTCTTGCACATGCTTAAGGCTAATCTGAGTTCTGAATAAACTCCTAAATATACTTAAGGCTTATCTAGGGCCGGTGCTAGATACCACCCGATGCAGTCTCTGCGGGTACTAAATTCTGCTACAAAGCGGTTTCTTAAGTTCTAAATTTTCACCGGCCCTAAACTTTAGATCCCTATACTTTTCCTAAATTACAAAAATTTTGTCAGCTCTTAATTTGCCACTCGATGCTTCTCAAAATTCCAAAAATTTTGTCTTCTAATTCTGGCATCCGGCACGGCCATACAAGCTAAGACGCTGGTTCTGGGTCTATGTGAGTAACATTACCAGTTATTCTTACTTCAAATAGCACAAAATGTAATTTTTTGGCCTATGAGTTTCACCAATAAAATCTATTTTTAGCATATGAAAAAAAATTTTAGTTAATTTTTTTCTCTCATCAAAATTTTTTAGCGCATTTAACTTACATCTGTAATCATTGCCAAGCGTAATGTTAGCATAAAAGGTTGCCATACACTTGTTATTCAAATACTAATATAAAAAAAAAAAATTTAGACACTGTTAATTGAGTCATTACTGAAGATGTCATGTATTGATAAACATGCGGTGATTAAAGCAAAATATAATAAATAATGGTACACAGTGTGGGCGTCAGGGATATAAAATCCTGGTAGGTGTAAAATCACCAATGTTCCTATGTCGAAAGTTTTGGTTTGAGATGTATGCGGAGCAGATACACAGCTACAGAGCCAAATTATTAATCTCATAAATATATGCTTAAGTGATTGTTTCTTCAATAACGAGGTATTTTATTTAGGACAAATTTCTGCTACAAACACAATGGAAATTGTTTGATTAAGATTTGCCTCATTAATTTTTTAAGTATCAATTTGCTCAATTAACTAATTAGTAAAATTCAAATTTAAAACTTGTCAATGGACCTTTTTTTTAATTCAGTATGTATGTAATCTCTTTAAAAGGGAATAAGTGGTTCATAAACCCCTTAGCAAACCCCCTTCCCTTTCAGTGGAAAAGATTGTCATCTTAAGTAATATCTGAGTATTATTCATAATTTAAAACAGAAATATTTTTAATTATCTCAAGATTTCCTACGAATTTTTGACATGTTTTAAGCATCTTCTTTGCAACAGACAGTGAGTGGCTGTTTGAGATCCTCCCACTTCACATGAGAGAGATTTAGGTTGGGGGGGGGAAGAGTTGTCTATTTGACCCAAGTTTAATTTTTTATAAGAGTTTCTTTTTGACATGGAAGTAGAGAAACCTCACCCCTTTCGTCACATTAGAAGGAATGTGGTAATCCTGATCCCTCAAAACAAAAGATGTTCTTGGGTTTATTTAGAGTTGCTAACGATGCTTGTGACTTGCAGCTTTATACTTTCAGTTTTTTAAATGGTCATAGTGATTACTTAGGTGACACATCAGTTTCCTTATAGGGAGGAAGCATAATGCCTTGCTCAGGCTTGAAAAAAGATATGCCGTATAAATTATTGCTATGATGAAATTTTGAATACCCTTCTTGACTACTGATATCTGTGACACTGTTACATTTCTCATCATGTTCCAGCACAGGTTGGCACCCTGCTTCTGTCTTTCATTATCTTTCCAGCCTACGTCTACTCAGGGTCTCCTGATAAGAGCTGGTTTCACTAAATGAAGTGAGCACTAATCAACACAGTCTGAGAGGCTGCTTCGCCATCTTCCTCCTCTAAACATCAAGAGTATCATTTCAAATGGGATTTTCACCATGGTAATCAAATAAGGAAGCCAACCACCATCTCAAGTTAAATCCCCAACTTTTTGGGGAGTGTAAATTCAGTTCTCTTCATTTCAGATTGAATAGTCTAGTAAGCAACTCATTATGATGATCTCCTTCATTTAAAGGTTGCAAGCTTTCAAAGAGAAAGGAAAAATTTGAATATCTAAGTTTTTAATAAGACGCGCCTGTAGAAACTAAAAGAGAAAGAAGATTATTAATTTGAAAAGTCTGTCTAGAACTTTAATTATGGTCTTAAATATGTAATTTTCAATGTGCAAATATGATCTTACACTCGAAACGTACTGGGTCATCCAGCAGGTTCTGCTGTTTTCTCTAATTTTGTTACTGCAGCCAAGGAGTGATCTTAATCAAGGCAGATCAACTTTTTTGCTCACTTTGTATAATTCTAACATCTGCTGTGGCATAATTGTTGGTTCAGTGCAGTGCTAAAAACAGACAACTCATAAGCTCATTTTCATCATGCTATACTACTCTATAGTCAGACTGCTTGTAAAATTTCTGCAGTTTCTGATGACATAGTTCAATGCTGATTCGAGAAATTTTAATGTAGAAATTTCAACCTTGAAGATCACACCTGATCTGGACGATCATTCTCTGCAAACAAGGTCCAAAGAAGCTACTGCTCTATGTTGCACAGTTCTGGAACTGTCAGACAGACTGAATTCCAAAAAGTAGAGTACATAATCATTTGAAGAAGACTAGGTATGTGAGCTGCTATGATGTATGGGTACCTCATACTTTTAACAGAACAGAATATGCTCGTTTGAAATTTGGCATGTGATTCTTTGCTGAATAGAAATAAAGCTACTTTTCTGAAAGAGCTCATTACTGAAGATGAGAAGCAGATATTATACACGATTAAACATTATGGAGTAAATCCCAGTTGAATCCCAGTTCCCATTTTCAAAAGAAACCTCCTTAGTAACATCAAATGCAGAGTGCATCCTAAAAAAATAATGCTTTGTGTATAGTGATTCCATAAAAGAATTATATACTACGAATTGTTGCCACCAAATCACACAAATTCGGAAAAATGCTGTTCTCAAATTATAGTTTTACAAGCAGAATTCATAGCAAAGTGCCCAGAACTAATTAATTCTTGAGGTTTTCTCTTCTGCATGACAATGTTCAACCCCACATTTTGATAAATGTCAGACAGAGACTCACTGAAAATGGCTAAGATGTTTTGTGTCAACCTCCATATTCACCAGACCTTGCCCTGCTGAAGTTTCATCTCTTAAAGTTACAAAATTCTCTGAACTGGCCTATAGTGCACTTCTTTGGAAAAAGCATCTTGATAACTTCTTTACAAATAAACCTCATGTCTTTTTCATAAAAAGAATTTTACAGTTCCTGGAGAGATGCCAAAAAGTCAGAACAAAATGATGCTTATGTGATTCAATGAAATTTTGTATTTTTATACTGCTTTATTTGCATTCATCTTCAAAAACCCTCTGAACTTTTCAGATGGCCTTCTAAAATTTTATGGTAAGTATATTTAAGTATTATAACTCAGAAAATTCTTAATAGTTATAACAGTTGTTGAAACATATATGTTTTAGTATTGTAATTCAGTTAACTTTCTCCTTGGAGGCTTTAAATCTGTTTCACATTAAGCAACAGAAAATAAATAATTGAATTAAGATTGCTGAATTTGTACTTATGTCATCCTTGTTTATATGTTATTTGTTTTTCGAGCCATTTAACATTCTTCCTGACCAAAGTTGATGCCAATTTCAAGTTATATTATTAGTTTAATATACAGGGTAATGACAATGAATTTTAAGAGTTTTAACAAACACAAATTTTAAAGTAGTATCTTAACAAATATAGCACAATATAAAAAGTGATGCAATAAGAAAATTCCCCTATCAAAACTTTTGACAATTGATTTTTGACAGAATTTTTATTGCCCTGATGTTGCACAGACAATATACACTTACAAACATCCAAGCCTTTACCATGATTAGAACTGGACTCATCATTATAGCAGCTAACATTGATAATTAAATAAACCCTATATAGATCGTACAGATCAAGGTGAAAAACCTTCTATACAGAAGGTCAAAATCATATGGAGTTGTGGCTGGTCACTTTGAACTTCGCTGTATTTAAGATACAATTAATACTTAACTTGGCAGTCCTACAAAAACATCAGTTTATTTTAAATCATTCATAACATGTAGATTTTACAGATAGTTTTAAAAAACAAAGTTTCAGTTTTAAAGAATTAGAGGTGTACTACTATTGGTAACAACACACATTGGTTTATAATTCTATGCTTCTTTCTATCATGTCAATGAAACAAGTCTTTGTCATTAGTTTGATTATAAAATCTTATTCAGTTTTCGTTAATTAAGTTATTATTTCTTCTGTACCCATTATCTTTAGAAATACAATGAAGCATCGTGTAACCTTTTTCTGTGGATGACAACATTTACAAGTGATCAGCACTTCTGAAACATAATATATAATTAATGGTATTGACTATTATTTCTCTAAGACAACTACCTCACAGAAAGTCAAAATCTTCGACAACCATGAATGACTATCTCTGGGAGAATTCACTGTGCTTATCAAACACTTTTCCCACGAGAAACGTATCTTCTAATAGGCAACCGAATGTATTAGAAATCTAACACTTTCCTTTTCAGGTACACAGAAACCTCTGACAATGTCCATCTCCTAAAGATGGCCACTATTTCTGACAACCTAAATAAACAACTATATAGAACACATATTCTCTAAGGCAACCTCCTACCATATAAAACTGAAATAATCTAGAACCATGGATAATTGTCTTTGAGAAGGTTTAATAAATTACTTTTAAGTATATGTTATACAATAGTGTGCATTTAAGTTCTTTCTTTTATTATTTTAATACAGGCCTAATCCATTACCCAGATGATCAACATGGAATTTGCTGAAAAAAAATTCACAAGAACAAAATGCAATGAACCCTTTCCAACCTGGTCAGAAGAAAAACTGGTCACTTTAAAAGATGGTTAGAAACCATCTCTAAAAGTGATCAATATATTTCTCAGACCATAAATAAATAATAGCATTTAACATATCCTTTCTAAGGTAGTCGCTTCCACAAAACATCCAAATCATCTGAAATCACGGATGTTCAGCTGACAGAAGATTCATTGTATTCTAAAGGATCAGTTTAAAAAATACAATGAATTCAGTTGAAGGGAACCACATCATGTTTCCTGATGATTTTTATACTTTATAAAGGCAGTCATCTGAAATAGGTGATATTTAATATGTACGTGTTCCTAATCGAGAGCAGGTGACAAGTGGCATTAACCATGAAACTCTATTGACAAGTGCTGCCTTCCAAATGCAACTTTTGAGAGTAAAATACTTTTCAAGATACAATACTTCTGCAATATCAATTCTTGAGCAGAATTTTAAGAATGAATTCATAACATATATGTGGCTCTTGCATTGCTGATAATATAATGCTTGTATTGAGTTACTTGATGATTACTAATGCCTGGAATGCAGTTTAAAGAACATGTAGAATGAAAGCTAAGCATTAACACATTATGAATGGAAGGAAACTGAAAAAACCAAAAGGAAGGGAGGACTTTAGGGCATAGAAAAAAATCTGCACCTGAGATAACTATATTCTCAGATGCACTGGTTACTTTCAGAGACTACTGCTACATGAGAACTACATCACTGCAATAAAAAAACAGGGTCAATGCTAAGCCTTTTGCTGCCTAGCATTTCCTTAAATTCACAAAATTTCATCATCGCTGAATTCTACTCATATCTGATAATTCATCTGTTATCTTCTTATAATCTGCATTCACCTGAAAAGTATTCATGAAGAACTGCACTATGCAACATAGATTTTGCTGGCTGGTGAAAAGAAAATGTTCCATGGTTTTAGAGATATGATGCCTTGTTAAACATCCTGGTTAAGACTGCTAATAACTGAAAAATCTGACAAAAAAGTTTATTGTCAATATATATTTTGAAAAACAGCTAATTCTTCTTCAGCTTCTAAACAGCTAAGTTAGAGAGATCAAGTAGAAATAAAACATCAGGTGAGTATTCTTATACCTTATTTAAAATATTTACATGTTTTCTTTAAAAAATTTGTCTATTATTATTCTACAAATGATTATTATAGATTACATTCATAATTCAGGCTCACATTTTCAGTTTCAGTGCCAGATTCAAATTATATATGATGATCCAATTAAAAATAAATTTTAAATTATTCAACAGTATACATAAAATAAAAAAATAGCAGTTTTAATAAGTAAAATTTAGCCTTTGATAAGCACTGACATCAAATGAAAAGATCAACTTTCAAGATACAAAAACTGCAAATTCTATACTAAAGTAGCAAGTAATTGTGTGTGTAACTTTAGATATATTTTTAAAATATAACAATATGATGTCAAATATGAAGTATAAAAGCAGACAGTTTATTACAGCAAAGCATAAAACTATAAGTGAGGAAAATCCATGAAAATGGGCATGCTGTAAGCCAGTTTTGTTGTAAGAATTTTCACTGAAAATGTAAGTAGTTAATTATCTCTATGACAGCGAGCCACAACTTTAGATAAATATTATATGTAGAAGTATCTACAAAGTTCAACAGCAGTGTTTACATTCTTAGAAATACAGAACACTTTCAAAAGGGTTTTTTTTTTTGTGTGTGTGTGTGTGTGTGTGTGTGTGTGTGTGTGTGTGTGCGTGTGTCTGTGTGGGGCAGGAGGGAGACCTCATCAGAAGAAGGCTCATCATTATATTAGCACTACATGGTGTTAAATAACCAGTCACTGAAGATTGCACTGGCTTAGAATAATTATTCACCAGAAACCAAATATACAATGAATTAGAGATTTCGTCATTTGTGTGTACAGCTAATAAAGAATGTGGTATTAAAAAAAAAACAGTAATATGAGGGAAAAATGACACAAGCATAAAATTAAATTTCATGTTCCTCCTCTAATGAATCAAATTACTTTCATTTAAAAGTAATAGCTATTTATATCCTAACTCAAAAGAGTAATCGCTATTTGCCTTTGGAGTTACAACACAATGTTATATGAATTAACATGCTTCAAGAATGATAAAGGAATTAATATAAAAATAAATAAAACTATCATTAAAGTATTATTTCAAATTCAATACTGAGGTTCTAGTTATTCAAATTCAGTACCTTAACATTATAATTCCATTCTGAAAATGTCACAATATTTAAAATACATAATCTGCTATTATTCCCTATCTTAAACAATCTGCACTACTTTTGTTCTTAATGATAACATCATTTTGAGATATTTTAACACATTTCCTCTTAAAAGTAATATTTTTCAGCAATATATAAGCATCATGATTAATGATCTTAATAAAAAAAACAAACCTGATGATTCGACAAGTTCCATTAACTCCTTCTTTTCCACCACGCCGGAGTAACTGATACCTCTGTTATCTAGTAACTGCTTCAATTTTTTTACACTCAATGTTATTGGATCTAAAACAGCAAAAGATGTCAAAAACGTTCCAGTATCGTGATACCATGACGCTGCCTCCAGAAGACGAGCGAGTACAAACAAGAAAAGCAAATATATAGTTAAAAGTAACAGTTTTAGCCACATATTTTAAATATTTAAAAATAACTTCCGGCAATAAAAAACAATCATGTGTTATAAAAATTATTGCCGATTATAATAAATTAAGAAAGCATTATAACGATCGATGTCGCTCTGACTTTCACAATCCTCTTTCAACTGCCTGTTGCTTGGCAAAGTTGTTTATTTCCAGTATCTCAGACGCTCCAATCAGTTCACTTTCATCTGCACCACATTTACATCTGCTTTTTGTAGCATCAAAATACTCTGAACAGAAACCGTTGAAGAATTATGTCTTTCCTAATTACAGTAAACCGTGATATAACAAAAATTAAATTACTGTAAATAAGTAAATTTGGTAGCACGTACCGCTCCTCGCATTTCTTATGGTTGTTTACTTACAAACAAAAAACATTGCCAGAAGCGTTTTGTTACCTCTTTAGTCACGTGCATTAAATATAATTCTGGTTTTGCACGCGAGCAATTACGTAACGTTTTTAAGTAATATGCCTAATACTGCAACATTGTTCTTAGAATTAGACGTTATACTGAAAAATAAAGCATAACTTATACCGAAAAATCACAATCAGAAAAACAAGTCTAATATTTCTTCAGTTTTACTTTGATTACAAAGTTATGTAGTATAAAATCGTGCTTAATTTATGTCTCAGTTTTAACTTGAATATTAATAAGTCATTGTTTGCAGTAATTCCCATTTAGTGATTAAATATTGTTTATAATAGTTATATTGTGTTTGAATAAAGAGCTTTACGTCCCTTAAGTAAAAGAACAGGAGAGTAAGGTTACCCTGTCTGTTTATGGAATTTACAAATATCCAGTCTGAGTTTGATTGTTCCAGTTTCGTTTGAATTCATCTGACTTTGAGGTAAATAAGCTAACTGTATCAAAAATGAAAGGATTTTGAATCCTTAACTACGAAATTAAATCGGGATTTCAATGTTACAAAATTTATTTAATACATTATGTTTTTTTCTATAAGTCATTACTCTGTTTAAAGAATTTAATCTGGAATTCTTCTTCACAACATATTGTTGTAGAATGGTATGCTTATCTTTCTATTTTAACTCAAATTTAAAAAATATTTTAATTAATTTCCTTAAATATATAAAAATATAAAAGGATTTACTGCAGAGCTGTGACAGATCTGCCGGGTCATACAGCGAACTACAAGGGATGCCCGAAGTTTCCGGTGTTCCGGTCCAATTCTACAGGCAATCAGGCTACTGTAAAAAACTCCACAAATGCCAGCACTGCAACCAAGCGATCTGGTGTTATACCTGGGGTGAGCTACGCTAGTGCCATGAAGGGAGGCGCAGCGGGTCAATCAACAGTAACTGAGGACACTTCTGCTACTATTATAAAGAAAAAACAATCTGATATGGACTCTAATTTTAATACTAATTCAAATTCTAATATTGTAAAGAAAAATGTTAAAGGTAAAAATACTGGTGGTGTTAATTCAAACTCTTTTAAAGAACTGTTTGACCTAGTTAAAGAAATTTTTGATGTGTTTAAAGGCACATCTATTGCTAATATTTTGTCAAAAATTTCTGCCAAGCTGCCCGAGCTACAACAAGCCGAGCATGCTATTGATAAATTGTTTATTGTTTTTGAAATGTTTGAAGAAATTTTCAGTTCTAATTCTAGTCAAGTATGAATAATAATGTGTATAATTTTGTAAATATAATTAGTTGGAACGCAAATGGGTTGTCTCGTAAGCTCAATGAGCTGCGGGATTTTATGAATAAGTACAATCCCGAGTTAATGTTCCTACAAGAACACAAGCTTGGCCCTACATCTCCAATCTATGTTGCTAACTACTGTACATATCGCACCAGCAGAGATGTGAACTCGTCACGTGCAAGAGGTGGTGGAACTGCACTTCTAATTAAACGCTGCATCCCTCATTATCATATAACATTACCACAGCTTTTAGCCATAGAGGCCACAGCTATTTCCATCACAACAAACACAGGCACAACATACACATTCGTCTCCACCTATATTCCACCAACGAAACCTGTGGCTGCTGTAGAAGCAGACCTCAAAGTGCTACTAACACTTGGAACACATGTTATTTTGGGTGGAGATTTGAACGCACGACACCGCGCATGGAACTGCTATACAACTAACTCTTTAGGCAAATTAATTTATAATTTAGTCGGCAAAGTCGGCTTTAGCATAGCAGCTCCAAAAACCCCAACACGGTATACTGTTGGTTCAACGGGGATCTTGGATTTCTTCCTTCTCCGAAATACCAGCGCTCCGCTGGATATTTCGGTTTTGGATGAGCTATCCTCAGATCATAACCCGGTTAAAATCATACTTGATATCAGCAGTTATACCTCAACATACAAAAGAGCCTTTCGTACTAACTGGCATGAATTTGCCAAAGCTCTAAACAACATTCAATACACGATTCCAACGGTACAAGAGAGGGATGACATTGACAGTTTAGTTAGTGAATTCACTAATCAGATACAAAAAGCATTTGAACAATCTAGGACTGAAATCAAGACCAACAAGCAATATCGTCCAAGGGAAATCAGACTGCTGGTGCGAGAAAGAAACGCTGCCAGACGACAGTTTCAACGTACACGCCATCCTGATGATAAAAGGAAGTTAAATCGCCTATGTGAAGCTGTCAAGTCTCTTACTAATGTACATGCACAACACAGCTGGACCAGATACCTTGAATCCCTTTCTGTGGAGGATAATTCTCTGTGGAAAGCGGTGAAAAGGTATACAAAATGCCACACATTCATTCCGCCCCTTAAAGGCCCGCAAAGAATCCACTACACTGAAACTGAGAAAGCAGAACTTTTAGCTACGCATCTGGAATCTCAGTTTTGCACTAACAACATTGGTGACACAAACACGGATCACTTCATTTCTAGTTTTCACAACAACTACACAACAAGTCCCTACACAGACAACATCATCACAGTCATGCCGTCGGAGGTCTCTGGATATATCAAGAGATTGAAGAAAAACAAGAGCCCTGGATATGATGGAATAACCAATTGCATGATTAAACATTTTCCTCCTAAAACCATATGCTACCTAACGAAGATCATCAATATTATTCTGAAGATGCAACATTTCCCGAAGACCTGGAAGCTTGCCAAAGTGGTTCCACTTCTTAAACCCAATAAGCCTGCGACAGAACCAGCATCATATCGACCAATAAGTCTACTGTCTACGCTAAGCAAAGTGGTGGAAGCAGTTATTCTTAAAAAAGTCAATGAGCATCTGGAGCAGAACAACTCAATTATTCCCTACCAATTCGGCTTCCGTAGTAAGCATTCTACAACTCATCAGCTTTATCGGGTTGTTGAAATGATCACTGGTGGATTTCAACGGAAAAGAGTCACAGGAGGAGTCTTTCTAGACGTCGCTAAGGCCTTCGACCGTGTATGGCTGGATGCCCTTATATACAAATTACACTGTCTGGGTCTCCCAGGCTACATCATTAACATAATTAAATCCTACCTGACCGGTAGACACTTTGTCGTTCACGTATTAGGCACACATTCAACAGCCAGACCCATAAAGGCTGGAGTCCCCCAGGGGTCTCTTTTGGGCCCCACATTATTCAACATATACGTGAACGACATCCCCACCACACCTGACACGACACTCGCAATGTATGCTGATGACACTGCGATCCTCACACAAAGTGCATTTATTGGTTCAGCAATTCAACGATTACAAAACCACTTACAATTACTAGAGACTTGGCTAGTGAAGTGGAAAATCAAGATAAACGTTGATAAAACGGCAGCCATCCTGTTCACCAAAAAAGTGAAAACTCCTAAAAATTTACAGTTATATGGAGAGACCATCCCCTGGGCCAAGCAAGTCCCTTATCTTGGGGTGATCCTCAACAAAAGGTTATCATGGAACCCACACATTACAAGTAGTCTTAAAAAGTTTCGAGTACGTCAAAAAATACTTTACCCCTTAATTTCTCGAAACTCCGTTCTATCTATAGATAATAAGTTACTTATTTATAAATCCTTGTTGCGTTCTATTATTTGTTATGCTTGCCCTGTGTGGGCGTACTCTTGTAAGTCTATTCGCAAAAAACTACAAACAGCGCAGAACAGTGTTCTACGCCAAATAGTATGTGCCCCATGGTACATTAGAAATCAGCGCTTGCATGACGAACTTAAAATTGAATATATTAAAAGTTATTGTTGCCGTCTGGCACGTAAGTTTTTTGAAGGTCTGGGGGATCTTAACAATCCCACCATGACCATTTATGACTATGATGTCAATGATATTGTCAATGTTAGACGCCCTCGGGCTATCTTAAATGTTAATCTTGACTAATGCCTATTACTCTGTTGTAATGACTTGTACGACAATTCTGTTGCATTATTGTATTTTGTATTTATCAAGTGTTATTTGCATTGTATTCCTCTCCTGTTCTATATTTTTATACATTTAATCGGATTGAGTGCACCTCTGTATTCGCATGTTACCTAACATCATGATTTTTTTTTCTTTACGCATATAATTAGTGTGTCACCAGTTCAGCGTTCTTCTCTTTCTAAACAGGCACTTTCGTTTTTTTTGTGGGATTTTGAATGGCTTTATTTACTTTTAAATTTTACTTTTCATAGGGCAAGTTATTGATAATAGCCCCGCCTTCCTTTTGTTTTTACTTACTTTAATTAGTACCTTTCATATATATAATTATATATTTTTAAAAAAATCTATTATTACTTATTTTTAAGTTATTTTGTACTTGCCAATTTATTAGAATCATACTTATGCATTCGATGAGGGGTAGGGTCCTTTGACCCATGCACCCTGGTTTTCGAACCACTCTCCTCGCCATTCTGTGACAGATCTGGAAGTTGACGCACACTTTCACTTCGCACGAGTTGTTTACAATCACAAATGCTGTTTTTTATTTTTAATAGTTCTTGTATCCTTATATGTTAAGCATTATGAGTTTTTAATTTAAATTTTTACAGTTTATTAATATAGAAAGTTTCAGAATGGATTCCTGCGCTAATGTAGAAAAAGAGATTGAGAAAGTGTTGAGTAAATTTGGTGCATTTAATGACCATGTATGGCGGACACTAACAGAACTTATCGAATATGTGCAAGGCATTCAGAGAGAATTTATTGAAGGTTGGTTTAAACTTCATGAAATGTTTCCCTTAAGACGTCCATTTTAAAAGTATTCTGAAACAAGAATTGAATTTAAAATGTGAAAATGCTAGAATGCGTATGAATTCCGTAAGTGCTATACAAACAAAATTCTGCGAAGGGAATATTATTCACCATTTAAACCTACGTTTTCCGCTGTTTTTATTGAAAAGAGAATATATTTTGTAAAAGATGCGCTTGATTTAATTGGGTATTTAAAAATAATACGCATTTATGATTTGTCATCGTGGTAAGTTAAGCGACTTTGTTAATAATATCTTGTTCAAACTCAAATTGATGAAGTTTGAACTACTAAATTAATTGTTTTACCAACGAAATAAATCACTGTTTTTCAGAATACCTTCTGAAATCAATGTAATCACTGCAGTATCGACAAGAAAGACGGGATTTTGTAACTCTTTAAGTATTTTAGGAATTTTATTAAACATTTTTTGAAAGTATTAATCTTCTTCAGCTAAATTCTCGAAACTCCGAATTTCTTAAAAACGAGAAAAAAAAATTAGTTAAAAGCAAGTTATAAAATGTATTCAAATGTGGCTTTTATTGAAACCGAAATGATTTTGTCGCGAAAGAACTCGGAATTGTATTTTTCTTATGCATACATTTGACTTCCCCCCCCTCCCTTTAAAAAAGTGCCTCACGTTTATAAAGAGAAGCTAGCTTAAAATATTTATATCATAACCGCTAATATATATAATGCTGTTTGAGCTTATGATATTGTTGAGCCGAAATTTTGAATCTAGTTATATATTCAATAAAGAAAAACATGCATTAATTGTAACTAAAAAGTTTCTGATGTCATAAATCTTATAGGGGAAATTAGATGTAGTGCTAACTTATTTATGATGTGTTATGAAAGATTGTTAACAAATTTTTGGTGACTTGGTGAAAGATTTAGTAATTGTGTTGCAGTATCTGCATTTTTGTTAATGAAAGAAAAATTATTTATTCTGTTTGTGAGTGTTTTGTATTCAGATGAACTGATAAGATTAATCCATATGTGGGAAAGCCAGCATTTAGGTTAAAATATCCTTAAATATCTTTCTGTATCTGCTTACATTTTAGATTAAAATTAAAAATAAGTACACCTTTCATTTAGAAATTTAATTATGGTTCAATTTCTTCAGTAAAAAGTAAGTATGTTTTATGTAAGATTTTAAGTAAAACTGCAAGAGACAAGGTAGCAACTTCTTTCAGAAATGTCACCAAGCTATCAATATTTATGGTAATTTGACAAACATGATTGACATATTAAAAGAAAACAGTTTAAAATACAGATTTGGGTGAAAATGCGCTTTAGCCCACTGCTTGGCGATGTTTTGAAAATCGCCAATTCGGCGCGTTTCTGCGAAACGTCTTTGCAATTGCAAACTTCCCGACACGCTCCGCGAAAACCTATTGTAAACAAAACATAGAATTCTAAAGCATAAATTAGTATGGAAACTGTTGCCACAAAAATAAAATAATATGCAAAACGAACATTATGATCATTAAAATATTTGTCAGTTAGGTTTAAATTAATTATTTACATTTTATGTTGTAATACTTACACATTTTATGCCGTTACATAACCTTCCCGACACGCTCCGCGAAAACGTAACCAAAATGGCATCCAAGAAAGAAGGAATTTTTTTAAAAGGGCATTAAAATTACAAACGATACCATGTACACACCGTTCCGTTTTAACTTAAAAAAAAAATCTGCAAATTGCACAATGTAGGCAACGTACACAAATGAACAAAATAAGCTAAAATAACGAAAATAAATTACAAGAAAATGCCATGTGCACAGCGTTCCTTTTAAACTTAAAAAAAACTTCAGCGAATTGTACAATGTAGGCAACGTACACATGTTATACGGAGTTACCCATGTTGGCGCGTTTATTGCTCATTCAAAAACAATCGCCGCCAAGCAGTGGGCTAAAGCGCATTCCAACCCAGATTTGGATTGTTAAATAAGGATTACATGATGCATAATTTTTTTTTCCTTTGTACACAGTGACCTGTTTTTGCTTAAAATAACACAAGAGAATTGTACAATTTAGGTACTAGGCATATTTAATATTATATATGGCTTTTCTTTTCATGTACATAGAGATCTGTTTCCACTTGAAAAGTATCAGAAAATTACACAACTTCAGCACTGCACACCAATTAGTAAGGTGACCTGTTTTTGCCTAAAAGAGTAACACAAGAGAATTATACAATTAAAGTATTATCACATTAAATATTATATATCGGTTTTTTTTTTTTTTTTCATGTACGCAGAGATCTGTTTCTACTTAAAAAACATCAGAAAATTGCACAAATTCAGCACTGTGCGCCATTTAATAAGGTGACCTGTTTTTGCTTAAAAAAGAGATGTAAGAGAATTGCACAAATTACACATTATGTATATTAAATATTATATATGGCTTTTCTTTTGATGTACACAAAGATCTGTTGCCACTAAAAAAACTTCAGAAAATTGCAAAAAATCTGCACTGTGCATCAATCTGTAAGGTTGCCCTATTAAAATCATTATCTAACAATAAAACAGCTAAATTTGGCATGTCTCTTATATTTCACTTGCGCTAAATTTTATGACAATTTATTAATCCTTACGCAGACACCATGTTTCCAGAATATTAACATGTGAGGGTAGATACACTGGTGTGCAAAAATTAAGGACGAAGTCGAAAAATTAGCATATCAGCTGAACAAAGAGGCAGAGCGGACAGAAAGACCAATCAGGAGATTAAGTAAGGTGATGTACGGTAGCACATGCGCAGATATGCAGGTAGATGTAATGGGGGAGTGTCTGAGTAGTATAAAGCATGTTGTCGGTGTAAGATCAGTATTTCTGGCAAAGAGATTGCACGCCGTATAGCAGTTAAAATCACACCGAGTTGCTGCCTCAGCGAGAAATGGCGAATAATCAATCTGTTAGACGACATCTGGATGCTTTTACCCGAGGTCGAATCATTGGGAAGTTGGAGGAAGGCCGCAGTGTGACAAGTGTGGCTGCAGAGTTCGGAATTGCTCACAGCATCGTTTCACGACTTTGGAGACAATTTCAAACTACAGGAACAGCTATCCGGGGGTTTAGTAGTGGTCGTCCACGAGGAACCACACTCGCAGATGACTGGTATACTGCCTTACAGGCCAGAAGAAACAGGCGGCAGACAGCGGGAGAAATCGCTAGACACACGACACAGGCGACTGGACGATCGATGTAGCGTTTTACCGTGGCCAGAAGACTGCACGGTGGTTGTCTGTTTGCACGATGCCCTGTACGGTGTGTACCTCTAATGCCTGCCCATCGCAGAGCATCCACAGAGCGGGGAACACGCAATAACACCTTCAACATCATCAAAAGGGACTGTTTTGGAGGTCGCGGAGTTCTCGTTCGAGCAGACATAATGCTTGGTAGCCGGACCGACCTTCATATCTCCCAAGGAGGTTCGTCACCTGGGACTGCTATTGTAACGAGGTTCTTCTTTCTTACATGCGTCTTTTCACAAGGGCTATGGGTCCTCAGTTCCTCTTCATGGACGACAACGCTCCACCTCATCGCACAGTTACTATCGAAGAGCTGTTGGAGAGTGAAGATATTGAACACATGGATTGGTCGGCAAGGTCTCTGGATCTAAATCCCGTCAAGCATGTACGGAACTTACTAGGGAGACCCGTGGCAGCACGTAACTTATCGCCAGTAACGATTCCGAAACTGCGATTGGTGCTACAAGAGGAACGAGCAGCAGTGTCTCAACAGCTCATTAACAACCACATATCCAGCATGCACAAATGATGTGAAACCTGCCTAGCAGTCAGGGGAGATCATATCCCCTATTAAAGACCGGATGTTTCTTGCTGGACACCCATCACAGGGATGTTTCGGCCTTCAGTCGCATTGCGCTCCATGCTACTTTTTCAATAAAGCTTCTTTTTATCCCTCTGATTTCTCTTTTAGTAAGTGTTGCTTACATTACTCATGTCCTTACGTATTGGGGATCTTACGGTATTAAATGTGTTGATTTGGAAAGCTTTTGTACAAAGTTATATTGAAAAAACCGTCTCATCCTTAATTTTTGCACACCAGTGTATACTACCTGACAGAAAAAATGCCACATCATTAAGGATTGATTGGATATTGATCAAACTGTATATATAGATAGATGATCATTTTCAAAGTTTTACAGTTATAAAACACTTAGATAACAGCTCATCATCTAGATGTTGTGGCAGAATATTCATTAATATGCTGTTGCGTCAAATCAGTGAATGCCTGAATTAAGTTCCGTGGTATTTTGCAATCAAGTTCTTGATTATGTGACAGTTCATTTTCATTTTCGAAAAGAGGAGAGGTATTCAACTTTCCAGTAATGATCCACAAAGAGATTGGGAAGGCAGAGGAGCTCATGCACATCATATAATCGATTCAGGGTGAGATGAGCAACGTATAGCTCAGCATTTGTTGAAAAATGGCATTTGGGATGTTTGAAGGACCCAAAATTATTTTTTTACATTCATGTGTTGCTAGAAAATGGTTGAAGTATCCACTTGATGGCTACATCACTTCCATAAACTCGCACATCAATCACTATTTGTGAGGCAGAAGCAGGATTCATCACTGAAGATTATACTGTCTCATTTGGAATTCCACACAACTGTGCAATGTAAACATTCATAATGATCACTACTGATCAACACATGAATGAAAAAAAATTATTTGGGGGTCAACAGCTCTTCATGCCTAGTTTGTATTAACAGCCACATTAATTACACATTATGTTGTTATGGTACAACTCCATTGTCTTCTGTATTATCAGAACATCCCATGCCATTTTTCAGCAAATGCTGAGCTATTACATTGTTTGGAAACAACAGGAAAATTTGCATATTATAGTCATTATATTGCCAAAATTGAAAGCTCTGTGTGTTGTTTAGATGTTCATATCTGACATGCTGATCATCTGATTGGCTTACAAATAAGACATATATGAGTACTCCTACAGAAATTTGTGTAACAACGGATTTTTTTCATAGTGTGGCATTTTTCTGACATGCAATATATTGAATGTAACTTAAATGTCATAAATATGAAACAACAACTTCATTACAATATATATATATATAATTTATTTACTAATGGATTATTTAGTATGTTATCTACTTTGATAAAGATAGGTAAAATTCTATTGAAATGAAGTAACTTATAAGCATGTTAAAAAAAAAAAAAATTTCAGTCTAAAATTGTAGAAACAATTGTCTTATTTGTTATGAGCTTGAATATCAAAAGCCTACATTTAAAACAGATTTCTCAAAAAAAAAAAAAGTTCATTTCTGTCTTATTAAAGCCGAGGTATTTCATAGTTTTGATCTGATTATGAAATCTTGCTGAACATGAAGTTGGCGGAGATTGTTGTCAGTCATTCTGGAAAAAGTTTCAATGAACATATCCATCTTTATTTAGTTAGATAATAAACAGATACAAAATGCACATGTAGCATATAACAAAATTTAAATTTCTTATAATTTTTTGCAATTATTTTTTCATTTTCGAAGTTGTGTATTGTGACTTGTTTTGATGCTTGGATCCCTCAACTTTGAAAATACTCCACTTCATGGAGTCCCAGATATTAATATTTTTTTTGAAGTGCAAGGAAAAAATATAACTTATGTCCTTCTTTACAAAAATTAATTCAGCTTATTAGGAATTAATCTAATTTACATTTAATCTAAACGAACTTATGATTGTATTATGACATCATGCTTATCCATTATTGGTGCTAAATTGCACTGTTTGGCGACAGTTAATAGTATTATGAGCTCTATAATGACAGTGCAAATCTCTCATTTACTTAATTTGGGGAGAATACAGATTAGAAAATTTCTATCAGTGTTCTGTGATTTTTACATGAATAATTTCAGAACACCTTTATTATCAAGAACTGCATACATGTAAGCTTAAATACTTGCTTCTGTGCATATAGAAAAAAATTTTTTTAAATGTTACAGTATTTAAGCTTTTTACATATTTCATCTTGAAAAATGCTGAGTATTGGGTAAAAATGCTCCGACACTAGTAAATCGCCCCTTTGAAAGGCATGTAAGAAAGTAAGCCTGAAATATTCCTTTTAGATAGAGGCATTGGATTTGCATTCTCATGTTTAATTGTAATTCAGGGAAAATATATTTCCGGGTAACCCTTGGTAAAAGTTTTTTGCTGCCATATTGCAAAAGAGAGAAATAATTAGATGTTGATTGATAAGTTCAACTACTACTGTGAACTGTATTTTTTCATGAAATTTTTTATTTCATCCAGCTTATTATTACCATTATCTTATCAAAATTAAATTTTTAGTAAAAGGTAATATTTCCGATTTGCTATTTCTTCAAAAACTATGCATTCATCAATCAGCCAATGGACATCGGAATTTAGCTCACACTCAAATGCTGATATAAAGTAGCCTTTTTGAAATCAGTGCAGCAGTAAAACTGTCCAATAATTTAAAAAATATTTTAGCATAAAATCTGCTGTGTAAGTCATTGCAAGGTCATGGAACAGGTCTACAGATATTTTTTAAATGCCTGGCATAATTTATAGCCAGCTTCTTATCTCACGAAGAAGATATTAATGGCATTTAATTGGGTGGATAATATCACAAACAAAACAACAAAAACAAAATTGTTTTTAATAGAATATGAAGAAATTCGAATGTAGATAACTGAAATCTTCCACTACAATGACAATGCCCCTGTTATCAATCTATTATCGAATGGCAAAAAGCCTCAGCATTTTGGTTTTATTTTAAATTCACGAAGTGATTATTAAAACGGTTATTGTTTGTGCAAGATCGTTCATTCTTAAATAAATAAAATAGCTGCTTATTCATCTCTTGGCAAACCCTAGACTGTAGCTATCTCTTTGAATTTTTTAAAAGGTTAAATGAAAAACATGGTTGAGTCATGAAAGGAGCTAAACCAAACTTTTGATGCCTGCTGCCAAGGAAATAAGTCAGAGAAACCAAAAAACAATAAAGTGCAAAGTCCAAGATCCGAATTTAGATCTGGAATGATCTGAAATCTGGACCTCAAAGCCACAAAAAACTTTTTTTTTTTTTTGTATGCTTTGAGCATTTGATTTTTTCCTTCCAAAATAAAAAATGTGGAGAGACCTGATTCTTAATTTCTCTTAGGCACTAAATAAAATACCTCATTATTGAAGAAATAATCATTTTATCATAAATTTGTGACATCAGTAATTTGGCTCCGTATCTGCCTGGCGTACATCTCAAACCAAAACATTCTACATAGAAACATCATTTATTTTACACCTACTAGTATATTATATTCCTAGTGCCAACCTGGGGAATCATTATTTATTATACTTTGCTTTAATCACCGCATGTTTATCAACATATGACAACTTGAGTAATGACTCATGCAGCAATGCCTAAACATTTTTTTTATATATTAGTAATTGAAAAGCAAAGAATATGGCAACTTTTTATGCTGATATACGCTTGAAGATGATTACACATTTAAATTAAATGTGCTAAGAAATGTTGACAAGGAAAAATTTTAACACAAAGTTTTTTCCGTATGCTAAAAATAGATTTTGTTAATAAAACTCGTAGTCCAAAAGATTGCATTTAGTGCTATTTGAATTGAAAATAAGTGATATGTTATTCACATAAACCCAGAACTGGCATCAGAGCTCGCATGGCCGCACTGGGCTGCAGAATTTAGTAAAGACAAAATTTTTGGAATTTAGAGAAGAATCGAGTGGCAAAAGTAAGGGACAACAAAATTTTTATAATTTATCGAAAAGTACTGGGATCCAAAGTTTAGAGGCGGCAAACATTTAGATCTTAGGGAGGTGCTTTGTAGCAAAATTTACAACCCGTAGAGACTGCATCAGGCGGTACATAGTGCCGGCTCTTGATAAGCCTTAAGTATATGTGGGAGTTTATTTATTCAGGACTTAGATTAGTCTTAAGCATGTGCAAGAAGTAGACGTAGGTATAATAAATAACTGATGTAATAAAATTCAGTTTTAATTGTCCCAATACGCAATAGAAGCAAGAAAAAATTTAGTGGAACAACTTGTGTTTCGTCACCATTAAGGTATGCTAAAATTACACTTTACTTGATTCCAAGGAATTTCAGTTAATATAGCAGATTGCACTGTTCTTTAACCTTCTAATTTTATCCAACAAATTATTTTTTGCAGACTGTTATTATTACAGCAATTTTATGAAAATTAAAGTTTGAACTTTCGATTTTGTCGAAAACAGTTTCTAATTGTGGAGCTGCAACAGGATCTACAAAGCGAAAGCATCTTTCAATGTCTAAAAAGTGGAATGGCTGCAAAAAATGGATAAAGGTATATTCGTTTCAAAACTATGTGAGGAGCATGGCTTTGGAAAGTCAACTGTATATGACATAAGAAAAAAGAAAAGGAACTATTTTTGGATTCCGACACCCTACTCGCAATGAATAATTTGAAAAATTTTTTGTTACGATCATGACAAAGTAATGATTGAATGGGTCAGATAGTGTAGCAGCGAGGTCGTGCCATTGATAGTTCCAATGCTAATGGCTCAAGCCAAAATATTTCATGAAGGAATGAACTTGAAAACTGAGTGCACATATTCGACAGGTTGGTTAACCAAATTTAAAAATCACTCTGGTATAAAGCAAATAAAAATTTCAGGTGAAAACGCTTCGGCTGATACTGTGAAGCTGCAGAACTATTTGCTGATGAAATGGGTCTTTTCTGGAAATATGTGTCACAAAATACCTTGGCAAGCTCTACAGAAAAGGCTCTGTAGAAAAAGAAACTGATGTCAAAGATCCCAAAGCGAGACTAACAATTTTGGCATACGCAGATGCTGCGGGAACGCACAAATGCAAATGTTTTGTAATCGGAAAAAATACACGACCTCGAGCGTTTAAAGAAGCAACGATTTTCCCCTTTATAATGTATCATGCAAATAAAAGCATATGGATGACACAAGCTTTAATGAATGATTGGTTTGAAAATCATTTTATACCCGAGGCTCGGCAATTTTTGAATTCGGTTGGTTTACTTGATGATGCAAAAATTGTTCTGATTGTAAACAACTGTTACCTCAGTTAAAGTTTTAGTGAAAGATAATGTATCCGTATTATTCTTTCCTCCAAATTGTACGTCCGTCATACAGCTTAATAGATATCGGAAAAGTGCACGTGCTGAAATACAAATATAAAGTAGCATTTTTCAAAATCCATGTTAAATTTCTTGAACAATGGCAAGACTATTCAAGAATTTCTTGAATATTTTAGCATAAAATCTGTTGTGTAGAGTATCTTAAGATCGTGGGAGGATGTGTCTGTAGATACTTTAAAAAATGCTTGGCATAATTTATGGCCGGCTATCATATTTCATGGTGAGGATGATAAAGATGGTAGCTGTGAAATTAAAGGTTTTCAGATATCGCATACTAAAAGTGAAATTTTTCCAATTAATAGATTTTGTAAAGAAATGTGGAGAAGCGGTAATAAATGAAGATGATATAAGAAAATTTAACATTGCGATGACAATGCCCCTATCATCAACCAATTAACGGATGACAAAATCTGTAGTTATTGTTCTATATCCAGAAAATACCGCTACCAATAGTGAAGAAAGTAACAGGCGATTGAAAATGAAAAATATTCGGTTTAGAAGTTAGTCGGAATTCTTGACACAGCAATCACAGGACTTAAACCATGGAACTTTGTAACTTTACAAGAAATAATGCCTGTTTATAGAATTAAAGAGAAAGTATTAGCACAAAAAACAAAGCAACTTACATTGAAAGAAATGTTTAATAAAGTAAACAAATAAACAGTTAGCATTTTTTTTTTGTAAATTTTGATACTTTTTAGATCATAAATGCTTATTATTTCATATTTTTAATTTTATAATTCCTGCATGCCATCTTAAATCCATTTAAATTGATGATTTTTTCTGGAAAAATCACAAATTCGGAATCGTCAAAGTCTCAATGAGTCCGGATCTCAGACTTTGTACTGTAATAATAAAAAAAATGCTGAGCTGCTTTGATAGAAAGAAACTCGAAATTTTCCAACTGTTGGAATATGTGAGGAAATGGAAAGAAGTACTAGATGAAGATAATATAACTCAAGTCTTCATTGTGATCATCAATCATCAGTCAGTTAATGCACAGGAGAATTTGTAATATGATTTTAATTTGAGAAAATATCACCGCAAGTTCTGAAGAATGTTATTAAAGAGGTTGCTCAGGATGCAAAGATTTCAGCTGAGAATTCTCAAGAACACTAAACAAAACTTAAACAGTGGAACTTTGTAACTGAACAAGAAATCATGTCCTGAGTAAAAGTGAAGACAGTGAGATATATAAAAACAAAATTGCTTAAGAATTTTAGTTTGAAAAAAATTTTTAAAAAAACAAACTAAATCATAACATTTAATTAAAAAAAATTTTTTTTTAAACTTTTTACTCTATTAATGTCAGAAGCAGTTTATTATTTTGGGAGCAACCAATTCATACTTTGGACTTTATGGTTTGCACATGTCTATTTCCAAAGTCCGGATGATTCTGTATCTTGGATCTTGTTAAACAGGAATTTTTGGAAAGTCATCCAGTTGAAAAAGTTGATAGGTGATATTATAGATAAGTTTTGCATATAATTCATTTTGCATTTAGTTCATGATGTATATTGGAATTTTTCTTCATTGTTCATAGAAATTTGCTTTTATTTATTTATTTATTTATTTAATTTCAGCCTTCTCCCAAAATAAATGTTGTATCTATATATCACATCTAAAAACTCTGATGAAAATGTGCTAGTATCTTTTTTAAAAGTATGCAAGTTTAAGTCTGTTTCATTAAATGCATCTTCAAAATATTATTTCAATTACAGCGAAGTACACGAGCATTATCTGCTTAAACTCTGCCTTAGTAGTTTTGACAGGAGTTTCCAAGAAATGGAATCTGAAAGATTTTTATCCATCATCTCCTAACATAACCTTTACAGAAAATCATATATTTCAAGTGTCCCTATTATATAAAGACTCTAGTCACAAACATCCATGGCTCAAAATCTGAGCTATCTTACTGTCAAAGTGTAAATCATCATATTGACCAACATAGCTGGTTTAAGCTGGAAGCAAATGTTTTATTGTAGTTAAGAAGTGCTACAATACCTACTATAAAAATTGGAAAGTTTATTAGATATGTTAGCACTATTCTACTAAACCATGAGGAATTTCATAATTTCAAGAGGGAATGAGGTCAGCTGTTAAGTATTTTGTTTTAGTTTAATACAAAAAAATTACCTTTGTTCAAATTTTGGTATTTATCAATATTTTTTTTAGTTTTTATGTTTAATTTATAAGAACAAATAAAACAGTCTGAATTTAAATAAATGTATGCATATTTTTCAAGTTTCATAAAGGAGGAGAGGGATGAGCAATGGTGAAAAGGATGTATGAAGTGGAGTTTGAGAAATCCAAATAAAGAATTCCAGCTAACAATCAGAATATTGGCTTTCGCATTGATGCATTAATGCACGAAAGGGCCATTTTGAAACTAAAGGCCAATTTTAATTCAGATAATTTTTCAAAATTTGGTTGGCCTTGTTTAATGTGCTTTTCCTTAGCTTAGTGTAGCTGTCTAGCCGGTTGATGGTTAGTGGTGCTGACTGCTGTACAGATGGACCCGGGTTCGAATTCTAAAAAAAGGCATGTATAGTGTAGCTGTTTATAAAGCCTGTAGTGTGTGGCAAGGGGACACTCAAAATACAAAGCAAGTACAGCATCTTTAGAGGTTGGTGGTAGGAGAAGAGGGATGTTAGAGCCATGGGGTGTTTTCTCTTGAAACTCTGAATTGAAGCAGAAGTTCACCAATTGGTTTAGGTACACCAATACCTTAATCATCTGTGGTACTAGTAAGGTGCTGGACTACCTTCTACCTGTACCTGTAAGTCGGTTATAAATAAAAAACAAGAAGTTTCTGTACTTATATTTTTTATTGTAAAGAAAGTGTAAATTGTTTCTGATCAGAACCTGCGAAAAAAGATAAATTGATTTTTGTGTAAATGCTGAACCAATTTCAGTACTTTTATTTATTTATTTTTAAATCTTCCAGCAGGAAAGTGAATGCATTTATTTGTTGAGAAAGATGGAGCAATTGATGTCAAAACACTTTCAGCATTTTAAAATTAATATTGTACCAATTTATATTATTTTTGTTTCTACAATATTTTTGTTTGTTGCATTTTTCTCATTCTGAAAGAATGTTATTTTGTAAAGATGAATATGAGATTTTCTGTTGGCATATGGTATTTAATTGTTATGTTATTGCATTTTTATGATATTATAGCATTTTCTAATTTAAGTATTTTCAGTCATTGTAAAACTGGCATTCACTTTGTGCTAAAAGAATTTTTATTCTTCTCAGGCATTGTGCTTAAATTTATTTTCATTTTATTGTTATTTTGTGTTTTTAAATGCTATCCAGATTAACTTAATCTGATATTCACTTGATGCATTTTAAACAATCAATTAACAATTTATTTTGTTTTCAGCACCCCAAACAAATGATATAACACCTGCTCAAGCTCTTATTCTCACTCAGTGTGCAAAAAAAGTGAAAGACGTGGTTGCTGCTATGGCTACTGAGCATAGAGATCTACATGGAACAGTATCCAAAGTTGGAAAAGCTATTGATAAAGTATTACATTTCATTTTCCTTTATTTGTACATGTTTTAATGCTTTCAAGATTACTTGAATAATTTTTAAGTCTAGTAATAGTTGATGCATTTATGCACAAGGAATCCATAGGTTACTGGTTATTTAATATTTAAAATTAAATATTGTTACATTAATTTAAGGCCACTGCCTTCACAGTAATAAGTGAGAGACACATTGTCCTACTACACTGTATGGCAAGGGTGAGCAAATACTTATAACCATCTTGCGGACAAGACTGCCACAAGTTGTAATGTTGATTTGTGACAGTCTTATATGGTTCCCGCAGTTATTTTCATATTTTGTACTTTATATAAGCCCCAGATGTTGAATACAGAGCCACAGGTGAACCAATTAAATATAAAATTTACATGTAAATTTCACAACATATGAAGCAAGAAAAAGTCATCAATAATTAATTATTTTTATAAATTTTACAGCTTTGCATATATTCTTATTTTTATTATAAACACTGTGTTGTGAAAATAATTATTAATTAATTTATACTTCATGTGAGATGTAAAATCTCAAATGTGTGTTCATTATTATTTCACTCAAATTAGGTTTTTATGTATTTTGTTAATAAAAAAGGTTCTTTCTCATAAATATGTCAATTCAGTTAAAGCTTTTGATATAATCCAAAAAAAATTTTGAATTCACCTGCATTCAGGAAACCATAAAAAAAACATTATTCTGCTTGAATGAAACTTTTCTTTTAACAGATGATCCAACTACAAGTCAATTAGTTCTAACTGAATATGAACTGAAACATATCCAGCACATTAAAATTAAATGGCAATTTTTTTCAATTTATTTAAAGGTTTTAAAAGATCTCTTCTTATTGATCATCCAATGATTGACATATATACTGTTTCATTTTTAAATAAAAATTTTGGGATGAAATGTTACTACTTAGATCAATTTTTTATCTTAACAGTTGTAATCATATTTCATTGTTTAATTTCTAAATTAAAGCATTTAGAAATGTTAAAACTATATTTTTCAGCAGATACACATATTTTCTAGTATATCTAGTTTTTGCAGCTTAACTGCTAGCGTAGTTATGCATATGTATGCTCGTATGTACTGTAATAGTAGATGTTCATTTGTGCTGTTGATTTCTGTAGGTTGCAAGCAAAATTGGCGAGGAAAGAAATGAAAATGTCATTGCATAGAATTTCATAATGCGCTGGATTAAGCAATTAAATGGGCAGCATTTGACTCTCGCCCCTGCTCAGTGGTCAAGGACACTCTGAATGCCTTGAAGAACATTTAGTTCTTGGACGTAAGGGCATGCTGATTCAGCTACAAAAGAAAAAATTAGTTAACCTCTTAACCCTTTTGCAATAGGTGTCCTGAATCACTGACACTCTCTCGGAACGGCAGACAGGGTAAACTGTCTTGTGGGGATAGGCAGTTTGTGCAAACCTACCTTTGGACAAAAATTCCCATAAATTAAATTTGTGATCTGTTCATACCAGTTTTTGGTGCATTATGAGAGGAACATGGGTAGTTGTCAGAATTAATTTTAAAACTTTATATATTTCTTTCCATTTGAAGCATAAAAAATGTTTCACCAAGGGCAACACAAAGTATTTGGCTCAATGCTAGCCAAATTCTAAGAGAAATAAATAACACTTCCATGTATTTATATCAGCTGATGCAGGTCTGTTTATTTATATCAGTCATCTCCGTGATTTCTGCTTTGATTCTCAAACAACATGCTGAAAAAAAATATTGCAAGAGAATGAAGGTCAGCAATCTCCAGTATCAATAAATTCCACCATAACAGATGTAGGGCTACATATAGTGGCAATAAAATGTACTAATTCAATGTTCTATCTAAAAATTCATATATAGTACCTCTGCCCTCAGAGTCAATTTAAATGATAATTCATATATGATACACCTTGCTGTGAGATAACGTTAGCAGCTAATGCATATATGGTAAACCTGTTCCAAAAGGGTTAAGGGAACGGTAAACTTCGGAGGGAAGACCTTTCATCTCTAACAGCTTATGAAGTCAAAACTGAGCTGAATTCTATAAATTTTGATATTATTTTTACTTGTAACTAGCTAATAAGCTTCCCTTCTTGAAGTTGCATTTCATTCATGCTAAATGAAAGCTGGAAAATAATGACTAAGTTAAAATGTGAGATGTTTTAAGTTTTCCATGATTCCCTAAGAAATGAAAAATCAGTATGACTCTTTTAAAGAATGATGAGGGATTAAGTACAGTTGATTTTTATAGTATGCATAGATTAGCTGTGCAGTTCTAAATCTGAATATAACGTGTAAAAAAATAATAAATATTTGTCGTTGACCATAAGCCCTACCTGTGCTACATTATTCCATTGAAAAAAAAGCTAGCACTTTTTTTTCTCCTGTCAAAAAGGGTAAAAAATCTGAATCAAATCAGAGAAAAGTACTTTTTTTTTTAATTCTTTTAACCTGATACTTGTTATTCCCCATTTCACTGTAAATTATGGTCGAAAATTTCTCAATCATTTAATCATCTCACTCCTTTAAAAATGTTACCTAGAGTACACCACGGGGAATGGCAGATGTAGCTTCAAGGAAGTAAGATATACTCACATACATGATCCTTACAGGGAAGTTGAAATCACATGCTTGGTTTCAGATTAATGGGGAATCTACTTACTTATACCATTTAGGGTGGCCATCATAAGAAAGAAAAAGTGCATCTGTAGTGTTGGCATTTTATTTACATTGTAATTTTAAGCCATCTATTTACAAGAAGAAATATTTGTCTGTCAACTGCTGTATTGTCCTGTAAGTTATGAAACTTTCTCAATTCATATTACTAACACTAGATAGCAAATGTAAACACTGGTCATAAATAAACTTGCACAATATATGAACTCCTAACATAATCGAAATAAAATTTCAGATATCGTTATTTGAAGATACGTGCTTAAGACTGTGATGATTTAAAACAATACAGCTGTCACAATTACAGTTTGAAAAAAAAAATCTCAAAATATTTTAATGGTAACACCAACTTTTTTTCTGTGCAAATTGATCAGCACTTTGAAAACCATAAATGGTAGTTTAACGATACATGCATGATGAAAATTGCCAGTATAAAACATTTGCAAAGAAGTGCATTTAAAGGACCAGGACAATATAGAGAGGAGGTGCATTGATGCACTTTACATAATTCAGAAGGACAGACGGTCCAATCAGCACCATTTACAAAGCATTCTTTGTAAAAAACCTTTAGTAGGCAGTGTGGAAATGTCAGTTCTTCAATCAGGTGTTTGAACATGTTATCAAGATGACATTTACTGGGATAAAATGAGATGAACTGATAAAGCTGTTTTATCTGAATGGAGTAAATGCTACTGAAGCAGTGCAAGTTTATATCATAAGTTAAAACAAGGCCCATGTTCCATAAAAACTGTTTGCAAGTTTTTAAAAAAAATTGAAGAAACTGAACACACATGCAATAGATTGCAATCTGAATAAACGTGTATTCCTGATGAAGTTGTAATATGGAATTGTAGTTCAAGTGTGAGAAATAAGTAGACGTTGATAATGATTAGTTAAGAATCAAAGTTAAACTGTAAATGTTTGCCTTCACAATATGCCTTCTCTGTGTGTCAGTTTCCATCACATTTTACTCCCTTGTTCATGGTGTTGCATTTTCTGTGCTGAGCAATGTATATGCACTTAGCAGTATGATGGACCGTAATAAATATTATTTAATGATAATGAAAGTTATTAATAGCGCTCTTCATGCCTGAATTCAAATAAGTTAACAGTTTAATGAAAATAAATTTAGAAAATTTAATGAAATTTGATTATCAATTTCATTTGATTCAAAATTAATGAAAATTTTGAAATAAACTAAAAGAAATTAATGAAAATAAATTCAAACCCAGAATTTCCCAAAGTTGACAAATTCTGTGAATTATGAATTTTAGAAAAAGTTTCATCTTTTACTTCTTTTTAAACCAGATTTTAGAAAATTCCAACTTGCTTTGAGAAGTGGCAGCTGCAGTATAAATCATGATAATTTAGGTGTGGGTAATAAATGTAGAGACTTTAAAATGTAATATATATTTTTATCATAATCAGCTGTATGCTTGTCCTAAATGTTTAATGCTTTATTTCAACAGAGCTATTCATGGATTGAAAGAACTGTAATTAAAATACATGAATTGATAAAATGGTTATTTTTATATTAACATTGTCTATTAGATTTTATTATATAAAAATAAATTTTAAAAAATTGAAAGCTAATTTTTTCTTTGTTTCATTTCAGAATTTTATTGCTGATTTTGCTACCACAAGCAATGAAAATGTATTCCAGAGTCCTGAGAATGTGAAGTTACTAAATCAGGTTATAAGTGAACATTTTCTCAGGCAAGGAATGCTTGAAATTGCTGAAGAGTTAATTAAAGTAATTTTTTCTCTTTAAAAGTCAAATTTTTTGAAGCAGTTAAATTTTGGTTAATTATATAGTATGTGATCTACAGCTATTAAGTAGTTATTTTTTAGATAGTGGACTAAAATTGGTGGTGTTGTAATGCTTTTTTTATCTTGACATTTTGCCAATACTCAGATTTAAAAATAGCATTTTAATGCCACTATCTAAGAAATAACTAACGAGAAGCAGTAGATTGCATACTACATGATAACCAAAATTTGTTTTTCCCTCTGTAAAATACAGCAACCCCTCTCTAAGATAACTATTCACAGTTCTTGATGATTTTAGCACTCTGCGGAAGTTGTTATCTGAAAGATATTGTTCTCACGAGAGGGTTCACTGTATTTACATTTAAGTGATGATAATATAGTTATATAAATTTCACTTATTACCTTTTCAAATAAGCATCTGCACAAAATTATATTGCAAAATGTGAAATTACATTCCAACACGATCTCCCAAAAAATGTTATTTATGTAGAACATACATTCAAAAAATCTTAAGATGCTTGAAGTTTATGACAGCTAAATGCTTAATCACTGGAACCTTTCAGTTTGTACTTTAAGTGTATAAAACTAAATACGTCTATTATAATATTTCCCATTATGAAATGCTTTTTAGAAGACAACTGCATGAGATTCCACAGATGCTCATAATCCTGAGACAGCCATATCACTGAATGAAAAGAAGGTTACAGGATTATTTTTGCTATGCTTTAAAAAAAAAATAGTTAAACCAAGAAAAATGCATACAAAATATTAAACCTAAAATAACTAGCTCCCAAAATCCAAATCCCCAAACCCAATCTCAAAATTTTCAAGAAAACTGTAAAAAATGTACTTATTTTTTATGCAAGAAAATTGTTTAAAAACAAGTGGACAAACTATATATATATATATATATCCATTTTTAATTTCTGGAATATTTTTAGCATAAAATCAAGAAAATAGTAAAATAAGAAATAAAAAATTTTCCATATATAAGAAATGGATTCGTTTTAAATATTTTGGTGCATTTATTTTGAACATTGCAGTCCAGAAATATGATGGGCACAAGAAATAGAGGGCGCAACATCATCCCATAACTTCGATGGGAAGGAGAAGGAAGGAGTTAAGAAAAGCTTTGTCTTCAAATGATGTTTGTTCATTATGGTTGTTTATGATGTGATACAAAAACTGATTATAGATGAGACATCGTTTGTCTCATTTATTTTGTGTTATATCATGCTCTGAGATGGATATCTACAGCTACATTCCTACTACAGGTAGAAATGACATTCATATGAATGTTATTTCTACCTGTAGGAAATAACAAACACGCCATCAAACAGAGCAGTCCATGCCAGCTAACATGAAAGGTATGCCAATTTCATACATTCACTGTACATGTTGGAAAGAACTGCTTATCATTACATGTACTATATGGGATTTGGAAGCCATAGGCTAACTCTCATAGTTGCCAAATCCTGTTCTTAATGTAACATTTCAGAGTTGAGTGACCAGAATGTTTACAGAGGAATGAATGGAATGATAGGATAAAGGCAGGGTTTTGTGAATTCATGTCCCAGCTGTATCCCCCAAGTCCTTTGCTATGCTACCTCAGCATGGTGGTGGTGGGGGGGGGGAGTTATCACTGGGTGGAATGGGTGAAACCTAACTGGAGTCTGGCTCCTGATAGGGCCACTTAGGGTAGAAGGTCATTCCAATATGACCAGCAAAGGCCCTTCAAAACGTCACCTTCTTGGTAAATAGGTATCAAAATCCTGGAACCTTTGTGATCTTTCAGACCTATCAATTCTCCCTACTTTTTTATTTTGTCTTATGGAGGGTGGGACTCGCTATGAGATGCCATTGTGATTCTTTTATCTTTGGCTTGCCATGGTGAGAAAACTGCCTAAGTTTTTGCTATGTTTGAAAATCACTGTGAATTCTGTAAAGGATGATCCTGATAGTTGAGGGGCGAGGACTGTCCCCAGCACACTAGTTTCACCTCTGTCTCATTCACAAAGGGATAGCTGTCCTCGCTTGTGTCAGTTGGCTGGTGACTAGTTGTTAATGCTACTGGTTTTGAGTATAAGCTTTTGGAAGTACCCACTTTTGGAAAAGCTAACTGTGAGGCTTCAGTTTATGTATAGATCCAATTAGCCCTGGCACAGAAATCTGTGTCTCCTTGCTGTACTTCATGATGTGTTGAGCTGATAGGCAAGAATCTTTTACTGCCTCAAAAATGGTTTTAGACAACATTCAAGCAATGAAGTTTCAAATACCGCCTCCTAAAAAACCTAGAACAAGTGGGAATATAAATGAAACAACTGAAAATTATAGATTTCTAGTCATTAATAGTGGAAACAGGGAACTATAAAAATTTTACCTTTTCTAATAAATAAATGTGTGACATCTACTATCTTTGAAAAACATTAAGAAATTCTACATTGGCCACCTTTTAATTGAAAAGTAAGTACTTAAATGTCCATTTCATTTTTAAAGAACCATGAAAATTAACATCTTTTCTCATAATATTCTAATTTTTCGTTAGGGTTAATATTGGAACCTGATCGTCTGTCAATGAGAAAGGAAAATTTTTTTGAAAAATTAAAACAATGTATGTGCTATGTGAAATGAATAAAAATAAGATGAGATGGGGAAGTTGTTAATACAGTGCACATAATTTTGAAATTCAGTACTTCATACAAGCCAAAAGTTATCAAAGTTGGCTATCTGCATTGCCAGATAAGGCCATTTATGCCAAATCCAAAGCAGAGTTTTCGATGCCAGAGATTTGGACATTCTAAAGCCTTATGCCATGGCACTTTCACATGTGCAAAGTGCTCGCAGGTTGGCCACAAGAATGATAATTCTATTTAATTTTAATGAAAGTTTTCCTCCAAAAAACATTCTTAGTAAAGTTAGAAAAAAAACCATTAAAATAGAACTTTAGTGTGGGTAGTAATCACCACCCAAATCAATGATTTTCTGCCAGTGTTTTGGGAGTTTTTTAAAGCCTTCATCCAGAGACTCGGTGGCCACAAGTCTAAAAACAGATCAACCTCATTTCAGATGTCCTGTGCAGAATGGAAGACAGAATCAGCAAGGTGTAGTTGCAGGTGCCAAAAAAAAAAAAAAAAAAAAAGAAAAAGACCAATTCAAAGTAGTAGAAGTCCAATTCCATTTGAGTCTATGTAGAGTCCAACTGGTGAATGCAGACACATGTGATCTTGTATTATGTTGATGGAGCATTACCTTTTTACACCCTAATTCAGGTCAGCATTTTTCCTTGATAGCAGCATCACCACATACTAGCATCTCACTGTACCCCATACTGTCGAGAGTTTTACCTTTTTCCAGATACTCTTTGTGGATAATACCACAGCAATCCCACCAGATAGATACAAAGCATGATCTTTTTGTTAGACAAATTGTGCTTTGCTACACTGTTAATGCGCTCACTGAGTGCAGACCAATGCCCTTTTCAGCCTGTGTTGTTGAAGTAATCCACTTTTCATCACAAGTGACAGTCTGGTGCAGAATTTTGTCCTTGCATTGATATTTGAGCAGATTAGTGCAGGCCCGAACATGTCTGTTCTTATCTGCTTGAGTCAGCTTATGTGGCACCCAGTGATTTAACTTGTATGTCAAGTTTATGCAATGCATAGCACAACTAATGGACATGGCACTAACATCTAACTCCTTAGCAAGCTCTCGAGTGGTTGCATACTGATCTTGTTCAACAAGTTCTCGCAAGTGGGCCTCATCAACATCAGTAGGCCGGCCAGAGCACCATGCTTCTTGAATGTCATAGTCCTTGTTTTTGAACTTTTGGTATCAAACTTTCACAGTGTCATATGATACAACATTAGTACCTACAGCTGTACACATGATTGGGTAACATTCTTTAACTGACTTTTTGCTACAGAACTGGAAGTAAATTATGGTTCTCACCTGGTAGTGTGATAGTTCCATTTCAGACACCTTGTACTTAATGATAATAATATTTTTTTACAAATTTCACAGCACAGTGTTCTAAAAGAAGCCTGCTTCTTTCAAATGCCAGAAATTGTTTGAGAAAATATGATTAGACACGGCAACTGTTTCAGCAGGCAATATTTGCAGTGGAAAGCTTTTTTTAAAACCCGATAGTAATATGCCCTTTTGCTAAACTGTACATAAAGATATTTAGATCATGTGCAAAATGAAAGGCAGAAAAAAGAATCCAGTACATCAAAGTAACTAAAATATATCATACATAGAAGCTAAGGGGATAATGAATAATCTTCAACTTTACTCGAATAAGTCCTACGCCATGAGTGTAAGATTAGTAAAGTCAATTGGCACACAAACAGTTGTTATAGTCCAGTGGCGGGAAATTAACACATGATTCTGGAGCCATTCATTTTTAAATATGGGCTACCAGGTTAGGGATGCTGAAAGCAGATAATGCTTAACAATGCCTTTGATTACATTACTTTATCATGAATTTCAAATTATAATTTCTAATCAAAATATGGGCTAATAGTGCCAAATCAGGAAACCAATATGGTTGTGTTACCACGGGAACACAACCATAAAGTAAAGTCAATCGGCATACAAACAGTTGTTATAGTCCAATGGCAGGAAATTAACACATGACTCTGGAGCCATTCATTTTTAAGTATGGGCTACCAGGTTAGGGATGCTGAAAGCAGATAATGCTTAACGATGCTTTTGATTACATCTGTTATATTTAGTAATGATTATTACTGTATTATAAATTTCAAATTATAATTTTTAATCAAAACTTGGGCTAAAATAGTGCCAAATCAGGAAACCACTATGGTTATGTTACCACGGGAACATTAGCTCTGACTGTCTTTGAAGAATGGAACTGTCTGAAAACAAGTGACTCAAATGCCTTCTTCTCCAAGTTGAACTGTAGTGCATGTCATGAAGAAATTATGAATTCAAAAATAGAACCTTCATCTGAAACCAAAAAATAAAAAGCAGTAGTTTTGCAAAAAAGTGAAAATAAAAGTATCCGTATATGGGAATTTAATGAGGCAAATTAAGATCTCAATAGCAATCAAAGCTACTTTGAAAACATGATATCAAACAAATTGAACTCTGAGAATATGGAAGTTGAAGAAGGCTAATTATTACTCAAAAATCTCCTTCCTCATCTAACTAAGCAATAGCATTGGCAACCCAAACACTCTTGATGGCTACCTACCTTGAGATAAAATCAAGAACTTGATTGATGTCCACCATGTTGCGTGCTTAATTGTGAAGAAATATTCTTAAAATGAAAATGTAGCTTCAGAGGAATTTTGCGAGACATGAAGACAGAAATAATGATGATTCTGCTACTGGTGGTGAAGGCATGCTAACCACTCACAAATATCCTTCAACTAGCTTGACAACTTGACTCCAGGCAGTTGCTGTTCAGGTAGACATAAGCATGCTGATCACAGTTTGTTCATTGTACTTGCCACTAAATGAAAGCATCAATCAAAGTAACATAAATGATCTTGTCGAACAGCTGCCTTCACCTTGTATAATTCTTGGTGATTTAAAATGAGCCTAAAATATGTTGTATAGCAGAGATACAAGTGTACATGGAAAACAAATAAAATGATTTTTAGAAGATTATTGTCTCATTTTACTAAATAATGGTGACAATACTTATTTTCACCAGAGTACAGGAATGTTCAGTACCATTGATCTGGCTCTTTGCCTTCTACCTCTCCTATTGCTGTGTACTTTTAGTGTGGGGACTGACCTACATGTGAGTGATAGCTTTCTGTTCTTCATTTCTCTTGCAAGAGATAGTGTGTTTCTCACCAGACCTCAAAGATTTATACTAGATTAAGCAGACTAGGATCTCTCTGTTACCCATGCCTTGTTGACAGAAGAAAAGGTGAAGAGCAGCTCAACTGATAAGCAGTTACTTGTGTCTTAGATACTGTAATTTAGGCAGCAGATTGTTCAATTCCAAAGTCATCTAACAAGCTACCTAAATATCCGAAACTGTGATGGAACTATGAATGTAAAGTTATTCACAGACAGCAGAGAGGCATGAAATAAATTGACAGCACCCTACCATGATTAATCTCATAGCCTTCGAAAAGGCAAAAGCAGAAGTATGCAAAATGCACTGGCATGGCCAGAAGAATTCATGGTTGTCTTTATGTCTCTGTGATGAGATTATGTACAAAAAGCATGGAAATAGAAGGTATGGAAAAGAGTCAGGAAAGCACCTGGATACTCAATTTCTATTCTAGAAGAAGAATGTAGAATAATTAGCAACATAAAAGATATTGCTAATAAATAGCATTAGAGAGGCTTTTTCTACTGTGTCCAGTGTCAGAAACTACTCCCAGGAATTCATTTCCAGTAATCTTAAAGCTAAAAAGAGCCCAATTTGCTTTAACATTTGCAATTGTGAAAGATGTAATGGGGATTCCACCATACTTGAGTTAAACAGCATTCTGTTCTGACACACAAGATTAGTTCTGGGTCCTGACAACATTAATTATCTAATGATTAAGCATTTGCCAAGTATGTTCTTGATGGTTCTTTTCACTGTTTATAACATTGCTTCGCAGAAACATAAATTTCCACTGGCCTGTAGAACACCTTTTGTCATCCCTATATATTAAATGCACTTCAAATGGGAAATGCTGTTACATTAATAGTCAGTGTAACCTCCAGAATTTTGAATGCAAGCCTGTAAACGTGCATGCATTGTGTCGTACAGGTGCCAAATGTCACTTTGTGGAATGGAGTTCCATGCTTGCTGTCTTGTTCTGTCAATACTGGGACGGTCAGTGCTGGCTGTGGATCAAGCTGGCATTGTCGTCCAATTGATATCCCATACATGCTCAATTAGAGACAGATCTTAGGATCTTGCATGCCAAGGTAACATGTCGACACTCTGTAGAGCATGTTGCGTTACAACAGCGGTATGAAGGCGAGCGTTACCTGTTGGAAAACTCCCCCTTGAATGCTGTTCATGAATGGCAGCACTACATGTTGAATTACCAGACTGACGTACAAATTTGCAGTCAGTGTGTTTGTGATAACTACGAGAGTACTCCTGCTGTCATAGGAAATTGCTCCCCAAACCATGACTCCAGGTATAGGTCCAGTGTGTCTAGGCCGCATACAGTTTGGTTTCAGGCGTTCCCCAGACCTCCTTCTGACCAACAGACAGATAATCACTGGTACCAAGACAGAGCCTGCTTCCATCAGAAAACAAAACAGATCTCCACTCCATCCTCCAATGAGCTCTGGTTTGACACCACTGGAGTTGCAAATGGCAATGGCTTGATATCAGTGGAATGCAGAGGGGCACCTGGCTCAGAGTTGTCCTTGAAGTAACCAATTTGTAACAGTTTGTTGTGTCACTGTGGTACCAATTGAAGCTCCAATTTCTGCCTCAGATGCAGTATGATGTGCCACAGCTGTACGTTAAATACGGCAGTCTACCCTCTCAGTAGTTCCATGTGACCGCCCGGAACCCGGTCTTATTGAAGCAGTACCTTCATTTGACCACTGCTTCTAACAAACATGCATAGTGGATACATTCCAGCCAAGTCTTTCTGCAATATCGCAGAAAGAAAATTCACCTTCTCACAGCCCTATTTACATGACCTCATTCAAACTCGGTGAACTATTGATAATGGTTTCTTCGTCTTATTAAAGGCATTCTTGGCTAACATCAACTGAATACGTCAAATTTCAAAGATAAATAATGCTCACGAACTTTACAGCACATATTTAAAGCAAAGATTATGCTCCATGAAACACCACCACCACCCAGGTGTATCATGCTGTAGCATAAAAGTACATTTCTGGCTAACAGAGCTTCTCTGACAGGTTTGGGATTGATCATGTAGTTGGAATTAAGCCTTATAGGGTATATATTCATACCAGTCTGAGATTTAGGACTTTTCCCCACACATTCTTATAATTATCCTGTTTCTAATGTGTTTCTACTTCATGCCTCAAATTCTGAAGGCAATTTTTGGGACTTAAATGTCGCACAAATCATGACTGAGCTTCTATCTTCTGACTTTTGGTTTTCGGTATATAACAAAAGCTTTTAGTATTTAAACAGTTTTAAATTGTTATATTTTATTACTTAATATAGTAATAACATAATTTTAAATTGATTATTTATTAAGTACTTTTAAACATGATCTTATGATGAATGCTATGTTCTTATATTCTAATTGTCTTGATATTAGGAAACAGGTCTTCAAATGGAACAGAACAAAAGGGAACCATTCTCAGAATTAAACAGAATACTAGATGCATTAAAGAGAAGAGATTTGGAACCTGCTCTTTTGTATGTAAATATTTTTCTGTTCAAATGCTTTCCAAAAATTAAACATGTAATAATAAATTTGACATAACCTAAAAATTATGTTTTGATTGATTCAGATTTTCACACGAAGGCATGCAATTCAGCTATATAGTCATAACTAAAAATTTATAGTAAATTAAATGTATTCAGATATACTTGTGATCATTTGTGCGTACATCATGTTAAGTTCTTGGCAAGCTGTGCAAATGAACGAAACGTATCTTAATAAAGGATATAAATGTCTTTGTTTTGTATGAAAGCCCTGCAATTGCATTTCATATCTTCTAAGTGCAGTAGCACACAGAAAATTATTGCCATTCTTGGACAGTTTCTAGCTCTTTGAAAATGGTTAAGAGAGATACAGAGGCAGAAACATTCCAAAAAATTGGTACATTTTGGATGGCTATAGTACCATTCCATTTCAGTACCTTAACCTAGGTAGTTAATACCTAGAAAGTGAAGGTCTGTTGTTCATGGTTGTGCTTTATCATCTGTAAGAATAAATGCTGGGCCAGCTACTACAATGTGTAATCACACTGTGGGGTCAAGGAGTTCATCCCATTATCTTTGAGCCATCATCATACATCTTGTGAAGATATGTAAGTCAACATATACCAAGAAAATCCAGCCTTCACAATTATGTCCTCATCACAGAAAGCATAGCATTCAGTGATATTACTAGATTTTATGTATTCTTTCTACTCGGTAAATCCTTGTGCACGAATTATTGAGTACATAAATTTTGACTCTTTGATGAACAATAAGTTGAACCATTTGGCTGCTTTCTGATTTTCATGTTGATACCACTTCAAATGTGCTCCTTTGACTTTAATGGTTAAAGGAGCAAAATCTTGGTACCTGGCATACAGTATTTGTGCCACAGTAGTTAGAAATACTAACCTGCTGCAAGAAAGTAGGGCTATCTTGAATAAATTATCCTGCCTCAAGCCAGCCAGTAGCAGACTGGCTTGACATTCATATAATGTATAATAATCAAGATATAATAATTAAATCGAAATTTTGTTGTGTAACAGTCTAATGGGAAGGAAATAAATCTAAATTGGAACAAAAGCAAAACAGTTCATTAAAGTAACATAATAAAAGTATATAAGTTATAAAATTTTGTTTTACATCAATAAATACTACGTTACTAAGTTTATCCACACAATAGTATGTACATTAATTATTAATTTTATTTGCATCATATTTAAAAGTATTATGATAAATAAAAGGTACTATTTCATACTCAATATTTTCTCAGTGTGAAAGTTTAAATAAATAAAATGAAAATATCCAAAAAACATTAAATTTATAATACATAATTAAATCTTGGTATATTTTATATCACAGTAGCAGTATAAATTGTTTAGCAATGTGAGTCATGTATTATAAAGTAAATTTAGCCAGATTGAAGTTCTTTTGAAATCACATCCCCACACAATATGAAAAACACCCAGCTTTTCATATTTCAGCTTTGGCAGCTATGGATAATATCAGAATTTTTAAATATTGTTGATTGCTCATATAAGCATAATAAAACTGATTGAGTACGAAAGTGAGATAACCATTAAAATTTTAATAAAAAGAAACATTCCTTCTTTACTTTCCCTCATGCATTAAATTACTGATATAAAGTAGCCTTTTAAAATTTGGTGCAGCAGTAAGGCCATTTAGAATTCTTGAAATACTTTAAAACAAAATCTGCTGTATAGAGCATTGCAAGGTCATGAAAAATTGTCTGCAGGTATTTCTAAAATTGCTGTAGGATTTATAATCACCTACCATGTTTCAGGATGTTTAAATGATTATGATGATAGCTGTGAATTGGAGGCCCTTTTGATACCACAAGTAAAAAGGAAATATATTATATTTTCCACTTAATGAAATATCTGAAGAAATACTAAATGAAGATGATGATATGTAAGTCTTCCTTTTTGATGACTTTGCTGCAAGCGCTAATCAATTAATAGATGATAAAACCTGATATATGGTTTTAAATCCAGAAAATATCACCAACTTGGCTTTGAGCCACATTTTAATTTCATTAAGTGGTTATTCAAATGCAAACTTTTTTTGTGAAGAACAAAATACCATTTTGTTCTCCCAGTGGTCAAATAATCAACAGGTGGCAAAATTGGTAGTATGGTTTTAAATCTAGAAAATACCACCACTGATAATGAAAGTGATAGAAAGGATTTTGTTGAGAATGAAAAGCTTTCAATTGACTATTTATTTGGAACTCTAGAGATGGCAGTTTCTGAACCTTGTAACTGAAGAAAAATTTTTTTATATATATTATTAAAGAGAAAATATTAACTCAACAAACTTGCCTAAACTTACATTGAAAAATACGTTTAGTAAAATAAAATAAATATACTTAGCTCTTTTTGTAAATTTTGATTTACTTAAGGTCATAAATGCTTCATTATTTTGCAACCAACCATTTCATATTTTTATTTAATAATACCTGCATATTGTTTTACTAGATTTAGGTTAATGTAAAGTGCAGAAATATCAGAAGTGTATTATCGTGAAAGTTGGGGCAATTCCATATCTTAGACTGTCTAGCGGACCCTCTTATGACAGCTACCTCCCATAAATGCAGCAATTGCCCAAATGTGACCAATCATGAAAGTGCCTGCCGGTAGTTCTAAGAATATAAACAGTGATACTAAGTATCATCTTTGTAAGAAATCCACCTCCACAAAGATCAAAATCTTCTGGAACTGTGGTTGCTTATCTTAGAGAGGGTTCATTGTACTTGAGTTTGAATAACTTTTATCAGCTGTTTTATCATGTGTTAGATAATTATTTAGGAAATGCGTGATGAATTTTTTTAAGCTTCAATTATTCAATTAATTTATGCTTTAATTATATTTTTAGTGCACTCTAATTTATGTGTTTGGTAATGTAAGTTACTTTTATTCTTATGACTATTTTTTTTCAGTTGGGCTCAATCAAATAGGAAGAAATTGTTGGAGCAAAACAGTTCTTTAGAATTCAGACTTCATAGATTACATTTTATTGATTTATTACAACAAGGAATATTTAAGCAAGAAGAAGCTATAAGTTATGCCCGAAAGAATTTTCAGCATTTAGCAGTACAACATGAAAAAGGTAAATTGTTGTGTAGGTAGATAAATGTAATTTTTATAATAAGGATGTAAAAAATAATTGTTATAAAAATAAAAAATTTATAATTGTCGTATGCTTTCAATGCTGCATAAAAATAAAAAATAGTTATAAGAATTATATATCACTTATACTTTAACCATTTGACTTAGAGTAATGTGTGTGGTATGTCATTTATTATTATTCTAAAAACAGATTTTTATGTGTCCCAGATGCTATAAAATCGGTATTAGTTTCATGTGAAATTCACTTCCCACATCCCCCTTTTTTTTTTCAGGGTGGAGGGCAGAGTTTGATTTGAAAAATTTAAATACAATTTTCAATAACAACAGTTTAATTGTAAATGGAATCATATTTTTAAGTCCATCGACTTTGAATTTTATTTGTATGTCAAGCTGTTATTAATTAGTAAAATTAAACTTCTACTTGGCAATAATTTAAAATGAAAGAGCATAATGCATTCTGAAATTTCATTGGTATGGTGTATATCAAGTCAGTCAGTGAGCATTCTACACCAAATAGAAAGAGTGAAATTTTTTTTTCTTTCTTTCTAAATGCATTCAGGGATCGGACTCCTTTTACCATGCTTTGTAAATCAGGAATTGGGATAAAATAAGTAATACAGTACAGTAGAGTGTAATGGAATTCACAGTTTATGGTATATTTATATATATATGTGCTATTAAAGGTATGTTGATTTTGTCTTCTTGTTTAATTCGTAGATGTCTTGCTTTAATCTCATGTTCTCTCTTCAGATATCCAAGTTCTAATGGGAAGTCTTTTGTACTTAAGACAAGGAGTTGAAAATTCACCGTACAGTTATCTGTTAGATCCCATACATTGGGCTGAAATCTGTGATATTTTTACTAGAGATGCCTGTGCTTTACTTGGTTTATCTGTGGAAAGTCCGTTGGCAGTTTGGTAATTTGTAATTTATTTTCAAATAAGTTTAATAATTAGAATTTTGCTTTGTTTGTTTTTGTAGGCTCAAGTAATATGAAGAAAATTTATTGTATAAAAGCAGATGGTCCTTTTTTCGACCATTAATCATCATTTCTGTTGTTAAATGTAGCAACAATCTCTTATTTATGCATCTTATTATTAGGCATATCAGTGGTGAGTCAATAAGATTGCCAAATGATAATAGTTTATCCTGGCTTCAGTTACTAAAACATAGACTGGATGCACAGGATTGTCATGAATTTCTCTTTGGATACTATAAATAAAAACCAGTTCCCTCCCTTTCAAGAAGACATTTTTCCGAAAGTAGGCAGCCCTGTCGTGCTTTTCTGTAATAAATTGACTAAGCGTCCATCCTGTCACATTTATGCAAAAAAAAAAAAAAAAAAAAAAAAAAAATTCCATTTATTAAAAAAAAAAAAAAAAAAAGAGTTTTTTGAAACAAGTTGTTATGTGAAGCTTCTAAAAAATATTTATGTGAAAATTATCAGGGTTTATGCCAGTAAGCAAGGTTTTTTATAGTTAAAGCTTTAAAAAGCCTGAATGAAAGGATATTTTTTACAGATGATATGAAGCTGATGTACTCTGCAAGTAAATACAAGTAGAAAGGCATGTTAAGTGGATAAAAAAAGAATTTCTCTGGGCAGATTTTCCAATTCCAGACAGTGTATGAATGTCTATGAAATTTAAGATGCTACAAAATATTTTTCAGTTGTTTTGTGCTTCATATTTGCATACATTTTCATAGTAGAACAATATAGAATGCTAAATTTTGGTACAATATGTATGGCATCTCTGAAAAATGATGAAGTATGTTTATTTTCTCTCTTTTGCTTGGTTTCTTATTGCCAGCATTATTTAATGGCAGATATGACTCTCAATTTTTATAGAGCAGTAGTTTATTTATCAATTTAAGTTTTCAGATAGTTCACTTGTTTTCTTCATCTATGTTACTCTTCATCCTCTACATTATTTTCATTCTGTCTTTTCTGTGAGATGTTACAATACCATATAGAATTCTACCTGTTGTTTTCTATAAATTTCCAATATGTTCAGTTAAAATACTTGATATACAGTGGTACCTCAATATACATGTGCTTTGAAAATTATATCCTGTTTGGAAATGAAAATTTTGTTTTGGTATACAACTTGACTTTGCTGTGTGCACTACACTTGTTTACCTCTTTCAAGATAATGCTGCATGAGCACTGATATGTTTGTTATTACTATTCAGTAAACAGCTCATGTTATAAATCCTGAATTTTCAAGTGATTTTGTGTTTTATTTTGGGAGGCATAAAATTTTTATAAATTCATTACCAGTGAATTTTATGGAAGTTATAAAAAGAATCAAGCAACAAAGAAAGATGTTAGGATTTCCATGGATGTGAAAAAAGCAATTTTGAAAAGTACTAAGAATGCGTGCATATCCCGGACTTGGCTATTGCATACCACATGCCTAATTAAGACAGAATAACACACTGAACAAGTATTAATTTAGAAGTCAAGTCACAAAAATCAAAGTTATATTTGCAAATTTTCACAGGACTAGTTTTGATGGTTTTACCGAACCATCATTCTCAGCTGCTGAAGCGGAAATGAATGAGATAAGATATAGTGATTAGGTAAGATAAGGTAAGAATGGCTGGATTGGAGTTAAGCTACTGGCACCATCTATTGATGAAAAGAGAACTATAATATGATATCCTTAACAGCTGAAGGTAAACAGAGATTGGAATTAAATTAATCTGTGAACAAATCTTCAATCCTTTCGACCAACTTAAAACAGTCGCTTATCCCATCTGTTGCTAATTGTGCCGGATTATATGCTCTTAGCAAAATTCATAAAAGTGGTATTTCTTTCCATCCTATTGTATCAAATTTAGGCACTGCCTCATACCTGTTAGCTAAATATTTAGTTTCTAGATTTTTAACTCTATTTAATAATAACATTTACGCCATAAAAAATTCAATAGAGTTCATAAAAAAAAGTTAAAAGCATTTCTCCTAGAAATTTACTGATGGTTTCTCTTGATGTAAAATCATTATTCACGGAAGTTCCATTGAAGGGTGCATTAAGATGTGTAGAAATTAGACTTCGTGAATTTTATTTCTCTTGCATTAAAATTGATAAGCTAATTTCCCCCCACCCAACTCTGTTTGAAACAAACGCATTTTGTTTTCCAAAATAAGTATTAACAAACAAACCAAGGGATTAGCCATGGGAAACCCCCTCAGTCCCATTCTGGCTGACATCTACATGCATTATTATGAATCAAAATTATTTGCATCTTTAAACTTCCCGGTATGGTTCCACTACATAGACGATAATTTTACCCTCTTTGATGGTAATAAAGATCATTTAAACAAAGTTCTTTCAACAATGAATTCCATTGATCTTGCTATTCAGTTCACTTTTGAAGTTGAGACATGCAATTCTCTTCCGTTCATCGATATTTTGGTTACACATAACACATCCAACTTCAGCACTACGGTTTACCGTAAACCTTCATCGGTTTGCCTTTCACCACACTTCAAAACATGTCATCCCCCCCCCACTAAACAAAAGTTAGCTTCATTTTATTCGTATGTTTTCCATGCACTTTTAGTTTGCTCCTCCAAATTGGCTCTTAAATGAGAACTAAACTATTTAAAAGCGGTAGTTATTGACAGGGGCTTTTCACCGAACATTATTAATCAAGCAGTTAAAAAATTCTCATCTCAACACACCAAAAGGCACACTCTTGTTTTAGGAGATTATAAGAATTCTGTTGTCATTCCTTTCTTTCCATCAATTAGCTATAAAATTGTACTTATTCTACAGAAATTTAACTTTCGGGTCGCTTATTCGCCTATCAATAAAATTCCGATTTCCGTACTCAAGGACCCTATTCCGGATATGAATTCCTGGGGTATTTACCAGATTCCTTGCCAGTGTGGTTTAATTTACATTGGTCAAACTAAGAGAGCCTTAAAATTTCGTGTTAAGGAGCATGAGGCATATGTTAGAAAGAAGGAAACACAGAAGTCCTCTGTTGCCCAGTATTTTTCGTCCGAAAATCACACTTTCAATTTTTCTGAAGCTAGAATTATTCAAAAAACATCTTCCATCTTGGCGAATTAGATTTTCTAAAGATGTTTCACGTTAAAAAAAAAAAACTCTCTGTTCTAGTTAATGACCCTAATTCCAGTCCATGTTTGCTTTCAGCCTTTAAGGAAATGATGTTTTAGTTTTCTTTTCATCAGTAGATGGCGTCAGTAGCTTAACTCCTGTCCAGCCATTCTTATCTTATCTAATCACTATATCTTATCTCATTCATTTGCACTTTGGCAGGTGAGGATGATGATTCGAAACTAGTCCTGTGAAACCATCGAAACTAGTCCTGTGAAAATTTGCATGTATAACACTGATTTTTGTTATTCTAAATTAATATAATATGCCTAGTTTGATGATGTCTATGATTGTGAGAAACAAAGATGCTATGAAATCAGCAAATGTTGTGAAGGGACTGAAATCAATTACCAAACAAAGATCAAGGGTGTTAGAGCAAGTTGAAAAATTGTTCTTGTTTTAGATAACAGAAATGCATTTATGTTGCATCATGTGCAGTACTTCATTTATATTAAGTATATGCACTCTTAGACCAAAAAAAAAGACGCACCACAACGCACCGAGAAGATATGAGACAAATTGATATGCATATGGGTTTCGACAGAAAATGCAAAATTTTACATTTTGGCTGCCAATGAACAAACAGTTGTCACTACAGCGCATCTAATCTGCGCAACTGGCATCATATTTAAGAGGACAAATTACTATTCCAGGTCATAAACTCTTCACGAATTTCATTCCGTGTACTCTGGTAGACAGAAACTATGCCTCGCATACAGGTACACGAACGATAAGCGCAGATGTCAAAATTTGAGAGAGGTCATGTAGTTGGGCTCAAAGAAGATGGCTAGTCTTATCGGCAAATAGCTCGACAGTTGAGCAGGAGCAATGCCACTATTAGATGATGTTGGCAGGAATGGGTGAACCATGGCCGCACACAACATCAAGAAGGAAGTGGTAGGCCTAGAGAAACGACAGAACGTGAAGACCAAGCAATCGTCAGAACGGCACTCACAGCCCCAGATGCATCATTATCATCGATTGTGCATGCAACTAGTGCTTCAGTGACTGCAAGGACCATTCATAGATGGCTCACAGAAAGGGGACCGAGGTCATGGCACCTCTTGCACCGACTACCATTGACTTCTGTACAACGTCAAGCCTGTTTGCAGTGGTGCCGGACTCATTCGCACTGGAATGTTACTGACTGGAGTAGAATAGTCTTCAGTGATGAGTCCTGCTTTGAACTGAGCTCCGATGACCAGCGAAGGCGAGTCTGGAGACTCCCCAGACAGCAGTGTGATACCAACCTGGCTGTCTTCCGGCAGACAGGCCGACAACCGGCAGTGATGCTCTGGGGTGCCCCCTTTGGTTGTCATCGTCGCAACCTTACAGCACAGGTTCGTTGACGAAGTTCTAAGGCCTGTTGTGTTGCCCTTCATGTCACGCCACCCTGGGCTTACATTTCAGCAAGATAATGCCCGCCCCCACACTGCACATGTTTCTACTCCTTTCCTTAGTCTTTGCCGAATGTTATCTTTACCAGCAAGGTCGCCAGATCTCTCTCCTATTGAGCACGTTTAGAGCATTATGGGCAAGGCCCTCCAACCAGCTTAGGATGTTGACGATCTAACACGCCAGTTGGACAGAATTTGGCACGATGTCCCTCAGGAGGACATCCGCAACCTCTATCAATCAATTCCAACTGGCTATATAGAATAACTGCTTGCATGAGGGCCAGAGGTGGACAAATGTGTTTCTGACCTTTTTCACTTTTTGAAGCTCTATCACTTCAATAAATCATCCAATTTTTCTCAAACTGTAATCATTTGTTTTTCTGTACATGTACATCACTTCTACCTATTTTCGTCTCATTCGGATAACTCCTTCTTGGCGCATCGTTTTTTTTTTTTTTTTTGTCTAAGAGTGTATTTCACCCACTGCATTTTAAGTATTCATTATTAGTGTTAATCTGTGTTATAATAATAATAATAATATAATTTTTAAAAGAGCAGATTAATTATATTATTTCATATAAGAAAAGTTCATTCGGTATATGTCCAAGGATCTGAAATGGATTAGTGATGTAGTATACCATAGTACCACTGCATGTATTTATAATATTCAGATATTTTTTAATATTAAATATTTTGCTAGAATCAAAACATTTAAATTTGTGAATTTTTTGTGTTACTTCCCATAGCTTTGTTACCCTAGATAATTTATTGCGTAAAATTACTTTAATGTTAAAAATCAAATCCTGGGTGGCTATATAGAGCAAATTTATCTGATGATATTTTTAAATTTTTTGTGAAATGCCTTCAAAATGTTTGACATACTTTTATTCTTTTTTTTTTTTTTTCCCAGTACTAATGCCGGCTGCATAGCTTTACCGGCTCTGTTAAATATAAAGCAAGTAATGCAGCAAAGGTTAGTTACAGGTGTATGGAATACCTGTGATGAGTTACCTGTAAGTATAATTTCATTAACTTCAAGAGTATTGTAATATTTATATCTTCTTTCAGAGAAGCCTGTGCAAATTCATACTTAAACTTTGCTGTCAAATTAATAACAAGTGAATATATATTTTTATCTGTCAGTATTTATTGTCTAAGGTGTGTCCCATTGTAATCATAAGCAGTGAATTACAGTAAATTCTTTCTTAGTTAACCACACATGATTCTACATAAATTTGGTTTTCTACAAAGGTGGTCACTTTAGAAATGTCATGTTCAGTAACAATGTTTATTAAAATTTCTTTAACTACCATAATTTCTGGAAGAAATGCCGCAGCGTTTACGTGTTTAAAACTTAAATTTTCAGCAGGTGTGACATTTCTACCCATGCAATCCTGAGGTGCACTTAAAAAAAATATTTCCTATTATGTCATTGTACATAGTTTGGATGATCTTGTCATTGTACATAGTTTGGTGCTGTTTCTACACAAAAGGCCACTCAGTTGCTTTCTGTGAACTTTATTTTGTTTACATTCTTTCCCTTGAATGGATCTACATGCCTTGTTCACCCCAAACGGGATCTCAGAACAATAACATTCTTTCTTCTTTCAAATCAGCATTCTCATCAGTTTGAATAGTCTATCATCTGTGTATTGGTTGAATCTTTCAGAACCCATGCTCTGCCCTCCCGTGCCTTTTCAATTGTAAATCTATTGGTTTTTTTCAAAGGCAGACAAGACTCAACCTGCATTGCAGTAACGAACTCTGATGTATTTTCCCTTCAGCACGATTTGAATTTTCTTGGATAGTTTTTAAGTAAGGAAGGAGCAGAAAATTTTTTTAAATGTCACCTAAGTGTCACAGAAGCTATACTGCTGGTTTTAAGCTTAATGTAATTTCACGTGCTGAACAAATTGTAAATAGAGCAGCAGCTTGAGAGTTTGAAGTAGACGAGAGATGCATTCGACGTTGGAGAACTGAAAAAGAACTTAAAAGTGTGCCACACCAGAAACGAGCCAAAAGAAGTGGTACTGTAAGATGGCCGAATCTAGAGGATGACCTTGCAAACTTGATAAAGGAGCAACGAGGAAAGGGAATGGCAATTTCATCTGCAAAAAATTCGCTTACAAGCAAAATTTATGGCAAAACAAATGAATATAAATGATTTCAAAGGAGGGCCTTGCTGGGGTACCAGATTTAAGAAAAGAAAAAACAATTCTGTGCGAACTAGAACAACAGTTAGGCAATAATTACCAATGGACTGGCAGGATAAAAAAGCATCTTTTCTAAAATATGTGACAGATATTATTGACAAACAAAAACTTTTTCCATCACAGATAATAAATATGGATGAAACACCGTTAGCTTTTGACTCTCCTGCAAACAGAACTGTTGATGAAACTGGTGCAAAACTGTATCCATGCTTAAGACAGAGCATGAAAGAACATCATGTTAGCTTAAGCTGCAAACGGTGACAAGCTGATGATCATTTTTAAAAGGAAAACTATTCCAAAGGGGGAATTTCCTAATGACGTAATTATTTATGCAAACAAGAACGGATGGATGTGCGAAACAATCATGCATGAGTGGCTACAGAAAGTTTGGCAGTGTCATAATAGATCTTTTTTTCAACCAAAAGGTTGTTTATAATGTATTCCATGCATTCTCATTTACTTGAGTCGGTGAAAAACCAAATGTCAAAAACTGTCTGTGACCTTAGCAATAGTTCCTGGTGGTTTGACAAAAATTCTTACTAGCGTTAGGTTTGTCAGTTAATAAATCTTTCAAATATGAAGAAGTTGTAAAGTGAGTAGGAAGTGTGTGGAAACCGGTGTAAACGTCGTTAGTAATTGCAGGGTTCAAAGAAGCTGAAATTACATCCACAAATAAAGAGACTGTAAACCAAGAGGATGAATGTGATGTTCTGGAAGACCTCGATCAGGATTTACCAAGTCTTTTTAACTCAGATAGTGAAGAATCAGATTTTGATGACTTCATACAATGTATGGTTTGCTTTAATTCTTTTTGTAAGTAAAATTTAAAGTTTCCTTCTGTCATCAAATTTAATGTCTCATTGTCGTGATATTTTTTAAAATGTAGTATGAGTGTTACAAATATGGACTTCTTTAGTGGATAAATATAAGTATATTTGTGAATGTAAATGTATTTTCAAAATTTCTTACCTATAATTTATTTTTAAGTTATGGTTTCATTTCATGCATTTTTCTTAACTGATATGTTATATATCAAGACATAGGGCAAGATTTTGCATCTATAAGGTCCACAGCGATGTCACATGCATTTTAATTTATTGCAGTGTGTATGATGATACTGCGTAATTTTTGTTTTTTTTTCATCACTTATCTCAAGTGCGGCATTTACTCTGATGTGGCCTTTCTTCCGGAAATTACGGTATATCATTTTCATGAAATATCAGTCATCTGTAGAGGTGGTCTGTTACAAGAATAGTATAATCAATTGTACGAAAGTGTCACAATCAAGTGTCATATAAGTATATATAAGTTGGTATGTTATATAATCACAGTTTAAAATACCATGAATACTCTAGTGGCAATAAATTCTGAAAGTGGCAAGTATTTTTAGAACATAAATATGCATCAGTATTGAACATTTGCTTAAGAGGTCTGAGGTAATCTTCTTTGCAAAAGAAGTACCTTCTGACTATCCACATCTCTGGCAAATAATTGCAAAAGGTATTTGTGAGGCAAAGAAGTAGATCACCAAAACAGTTATGTGATAACACGAGTATATGCGGGTGCATAGTGCTGAAATTGTATGGATTCGAAATTTGTGCAATTCTTTAATTTTTTAAAGGAAACAGATTGTTGCGTACATGGAGAGAACAAGACCATAAGAAAGGGTGATTTCTTAAAAAAGTAAATTTTAAACTTAGATTCTTTTAATTTTTAAATTTTATTGATTGATTGCTCTTATGTGAATTCTTAGTGCACTACCATTTTGAAAATGGCTGTTGCTTTTCATGCTTGAGCCCTTGGCAAAAAGTTAATGCCCAACATGTTCATCACTTTTAATCAAAAGTACCAGAAAATCTTCTGGAATAATTATATGATTATCTTAAAAAGAATTTACTACCTGCAATCATGTACTGTGTTATTAACTTCCATATTGTATCTCCATCCTTAGTTTTTACCAATTTTATCTGTTGAAACTGGGAGCAGATGATTATACTGATGTATCCTATTTCTGATGAGCAAAGGAGCATATAATAGAAGATGTTCTAATATTACTGTATTCTGTATTTCACATAAGTCCATTATAGTTATTGATTTCAATACTGTTCTTTTTATTCTAACATTTTATTTTGCTATGAAATTCATATTTTGCATCTTGTGATTATAAATTTGAGTTTCTTAACTATATGCTGAAAAATCTGGAGAGGATGTGCAAATAAATATGGTAATCATGTGTGTATAACAGAATGGCTATAAAATAGCTTGAGATATTTACTCTACCGTGTAAAGTAGTGAATGAAACATAACCAAATTTGATGGGCATGCATAGTGGACCATGGAATTTCAGTTTAGGAAAAAAAAAGAAGTTAAAAATGTTGATGTTAATAAATAAAAAAAGCATTAATTTGCATAATTGCATATTGTGTAGTGATTATGAGCATGAAAGGAAAGGCTGGGAGAATTCCCATCATTCTGAGGCCAACTGCCTTATGGCTGTTACCGTATGGGACCATGCTTTGTTAATCAAGCTGTATTATCAGTGGATGAAGAATGCCAATGATGCTCTTCATAAATTTTGATGGTTAAAGAAGTTGAGAAAAGGACTAATGAGCATAACATACTTTTGAATCATTATTTAACGATTTGAAACTGCAAAAACTCTAGCAAGTTGAAGAAATTACAGCTGCTATTGTCAAACAAGAGATGGCAAATGTGCAAATTACCAGCAGTGCCCGAGCAGTATCTCGGTACATGCAGATCCCATGTGCAATGTTATGGAAGATCCTGCATCAGATGTTTAAGTTTTACCTATATAAAATTTCTTCTGTTCAAGAATTGCTCCCTGATGATGCGGCTGTCCAATTTGATTTTCCACGGATGCTCTTAGCGCACGTGCAAGTTGATGGAACATATTCATGCCAGATTTTGTGAAGTGACAAAGCACACTTTCATTTGAATGGGGGTATTAACACACACAACTGCCGCATTTGGGCTGTGAATAATCTGCAAGCTCGTGTGCAGAAGTCTCTCCACTCACAAAAAGTCACAGTGTAGTGTGGCTTTACAGCATCTTTCATCATCGGTCCTTATTTTTATAAAGAAACTCATATGAGTGGACCAGTGACTTATATTGTTACAGCTGACTAGTGTGCCAATATGCTACAGAACTTTGTTGTTCTACAACTACAGCAATGAAAATTTCTTCATACAATGGTATTCATGCTTGAGGGTGTACCACCCCACATTGGATTTAAGGTACAGCATGTGTTGCTGCAACATTTTTCTGATAGCAGATTCATTAGTCGTGCATTTCCTGCGGTGTGGCGGCTGAGGTCGCCTGATCTCAATGTTAGTGACTTTTGATTGTGGGGATTTCTTAAAGGTGTCCTGTATCAAGAACATGCCCCTGATATCATAATTTTGAAAGGTTGAATAATGTTACAGGTAAGACAAATTAATTCTGATATATTGTGAGTTGCCAAGGAAAATGTCATGCAATGTATGCAGCTCTTATAACATCACAGTGAAGGTCAGATTGCTGTATTTAATTTTGTTAGAAATGCTTGGTTTATAGCTTCATTAAACTTACATAAAAAAAATTTCATCAAATTATATTTTTGTGTATTTGTAAAAATGTAAAATGCAAAGATTAA
>KK121069.1:116602-141821 GCA_000611955.2 Stegodyphus mimosarum
CTCAAACACAAAAGCAAATACTAATCAGAAGAAAAGACCATGGAAATTTGCAGGTGGATATTAGCTCTCACCTGCTGCAAGTGCTCATGCCTGGGTTGTCACATAAATGCATTTTGGTGGCATCATGGGATACCTGATTTGGCGACATTAGTGCATTGGCCTCGTGAATGCTTTTCAGGGGGAGGGTGCAGGTAATTAGAAAGAAGCATTCTTCATACTGATTTTGCTTATATAATTGCAAATTGTATTTAGTAGTAAGAGACTAAATAATTGAAAATATGTGAATTTTTTTAATCAGTAATTACTATTTTAATTACCATTGTTATTACTGAAATATGTTATGTATTTATTCCTTCTTTCAGACTGAAATGTCCTTATTGTCCAGTGGAACAAAATCCATCTGATGCAAGACTTATTCATTTTTAAGCAATTTGAGCTACATTGTAATATGATGCAAAAGAAAATGCTATTCATTAGTAACGCTGAGGACTATTTTTGGAAGTGGTGCACTGTAGAAAAGTGCTAAAGTGTATGATATTGTATTTTAGGTGTTATTGTCTTGCTTTCAAAATTAAAAGATTTATTTTGTATCATGAAGAACTGTCTCACAGTTTTGTTTTAGTTACATTTCAGTTAATTTCAGTTTGTGAGTTTCGTAGTGTATTTTATACTAATCAAATTTGAAGTTGATTCCTGTATTGAAAAGCAAAATATAATTCATAAAAAATTCTTGGTTTGTCATCTAAACTACTTTTCAGTTTTAATTTGGTACTTTTATCAGTAAGTTCCAGTGAAAAAAAGGAAATAAGGTTAAAAAACTGAAATGAATAAGATTAAAAAAAAGATTTTTTTTCATTCCTTTGCTTTTCTATAAGTTTCCTTATAGAACAGCAATTTGACAATTTAAAAAAGCTTTGGTAAAGAATAACTGCTTTGACAATTTATTATTTCACAATTCACAAAGCAGGGTTTCTTACATTTTACTGAGATATTTTGTCAAAAGCTGTTAAATGTTAATTTTGATCCATATTTTAGCATATGTAACAAAATACCTAATTTTACATAATTCCGTTTGGTACTAAATGTAAAGACATCTTAAACACCATGGAAATAGCTATTAATCTAACATGAAATCAAAATTTGGAATATAGTTAGCTCTTTTGAAAATTCTTTATGAATGAATTCCTTATAAATTTCAAATATTAGACAAACTTTTTCCATCTCTTTCTTGTGGCCGTTCTTTGAGCTATCACCAGTTCTCATATGTTTCATAACAAGTTCAAATTTCTGTCTGCTTATCTTTTTATTATAAATTGATAAATCCATTCCCTAATTGTTTCTATTGCATACTTTTTGCATCTGAAGCATTACTACTGATTGGTACACCTAAATATTTTCCTGATGATACTGACATTTGGGTTCTAGTGTTTCTGTGAATTTTAGGACATGTAAACATCATTTATGATTGAAAGGAAAACAGAGAATACTTTTTCTAACTTTGTGATATGAATATGATGTAAAACCACATATTTTCCCTTTTCAGCCTTGAACAGAGTTCTGTCAGGCAGCTCAGTCAAAGAATTTAATTAGAATCAGAGAACTTATTCACTTTTTTTTTCATTGGTCATGTACACCATATGGTGTTCTAAGATGCACTTGCTGTGTCCTTGTTGTTCTTAAGTTAAATGTCATACCTTGTCTTGCATGGACTTTGTTTAGAATATAGAGAAAAGAGAGAGATAAAAGGAAAATAACATAAAGATGTTTTTCTTTAAAATTTGCAGAATTTCAGAAAAAAAATATGAAAATCATAAAAAAAAAGTTTCATTCAAAGTTATTGATACAATTCATTATACCCAATTTTTATGTTTTTGAGGGTTTGCTATAACAATATAAAATAACATTAAGTATATTGTGAAATAGGGTTTGATGATAACATGAATGCTGATAATTTTCAAAAATAAATTATGAAAATTAAAAATTTGTGGCATTTTTTCTACTTGAGGGGATGTGATCTTGAATGTTAACACATTAAAAATTTAATTAATTATTAAATTAATCTAGAAATTATAGTAATTTTCAAATGCAGTTTGCCGTGAGAGGATTTATTCTACATGTATGCATATATATATATTCGGTGAATGTATATGTATATATACATTCACTGAAACTACCACAAATGGTTCAGGTAATTCTGTCTTTTGTGATGGATGCCATCATATACAAGCCATTTTCAATTTTGATGTTTATTTATGGTCTCCGACATACTAGTCAGTTCCAGAGGTTATTTTCATGAGAAGGTTTCACCAATATAGTTTAAAATGTGTTCATTCATCATATGAGGAATTTTCAGTAATGGCATTGTATGAGATGTACTGCTTTTAGTTTGTTCCTTATTTCTTAGATGGCACAATTAAAATGTTATTTTTAATTTTGAAAATAATTACAAATAATTAAGAATACATAGTTGAAAATAATTCCATTAATTAATTTAATAACTTTATAATTAATAATAGTTTTATAAAATAAAAAATTAAATAACTTTTACTTTCAAAGTTTGAATGTGCAATAAAATGGCATTGAAAAGAAAAGGGGAAAAACTAAAATTGTACATTACATCATTTCTTAATATTCTGATGAAATTTATAATGTTTAACTTAAAATCCTATTTAAACTATTTGTCATGTTTCTAAAGTATATAAATATCCTGTAAGGTAAAGGTTATTAGGTATTTATTTTCTAGTTTTGATAATTTTTATATTTACCCTTTTATGTTTTTAAATTTTGTACTTAAAGCAGCAATTTCCAGACATTATTGGTTGATGACATGCTGAAAAATGGCAATCTTAGTTTCACTTAGTTCAGTTTTGATTAGGTTCTTTCAAGTTAGACAAAGCATATGAGTGCTATGTAGTTAAGGGAGGAAAGTACTCTCTAAGGCAAACTGGCTTGTATTCACATTGTACATGCATGAATCAACTTAAAAAAAGGTTTTCTTTATGACTGTTGTATTAAGACTTGATGTAATAAATGTAAAATTTAATGTAAGAGTAAATATTAAGACTACCTTATAAAGACATGATTTTTTTTGTCAGATAAAGTGATTTTTAGATTGCAAAATTTGGTTTTTTCTAATAAGTGGCAACTTAAAAAGGTATATTTTACTTTGAATTATTAACTTGTTTAATTTATACGAGGCACCAATTATATTGATGCCCTAATGCACTACAAATACTGGAGTGTGTCCTGCCATTATTCAGATTTAACATACACAAAGACATTATTTTCAAGATGTAATCATACTTATTGCAGAAAATTAAAGTATAGTGTATAACACAAGTGTAGTGTTTGAAAAAGACTGTAATTTTTTTATATTTGTAATCATTGGACGTGACATCACAAAAATCGAGAAGGGCTCTAAACAGAAGATTTGCTTTCTTGGTAGCAAGAACTCTTTTTCTCATATAGTTTTTATGTTTCTCTTACAAGATACACAAATTGGGAAGATTGTCAATACGTTAATAGTATCATAGTAAATATACAGTATATTTTTATGTGAGGCCTTCTGGATTATAAAAATTTCTGTTATAAGTAGTCAAATTTTATGATTTTGTTTAGGAAACATCTGTAGGAGTCCTCACAGGTTATACCCAGTACAGTACTCTGTCTATATATATTCAATAAAATTATTGCAATAATTTTTATAGAATTATTATTGATTTAAATTTCTTTGAGGAAATTATAAAAATTTGTTTATCATTTCATTATTAGATATTTTTCTCAATATCTTTGGGAATTGGTTCAGTAAATTATTGCTGTGAACAGAGCTAAGGAAGAAAATTGGACCTCTTTTATTCATTTGCAGTATTTCTAATGAATAGCATTTTTCTTGCTGTTATAAATTTCTGTCTTTCATCTGAATATTAACATTAAAAGTTTTGCTTTTACAAATGTTTATAATAATGGTTTTCTATGATTAATACTTTATACAATGTCTGCGTGTTAAATGTTCACTTTTGTGATTTTAAATCCATATGGGATCATTGCGCTGATATGTAAAATGAAGAATCTTTTTGTAATTGTCAGCACAGTATAAATAGATAATCTGCAACAGTCATTTTGATTTTACAAAAGGATATGTAAGTCAAGAAACTATGAATAATTGAGTTCTGAAATATTGCATTAATATGGTTTAGCGTGAGAGTTCAAATAGCTAAAATTTTAGTTGCCTTGTAATTGTTTGATATTTATTAAAAGAATTATGAGCATGTTTAATAATATAGATGTTAAAAAAAAAACCATTGATGGAAGTGAATTTTTAAAATAAGGTGGACATTCAGAATTAATTGAAAAAGAGCACAAATGGAGTGTGACATTTCTTCTTTGACTAGAAGCATAAAAATGCCATTATTTTAAATATTTTATTTCACATGTTCATCATTCAGATTAAGCATACATACACAGTAAATTAATATAAATGATAATTTGGTAATCCTTTCCTACATCTTTGCATTTTTATATTCTTGGCAAAAGTTTGTATGTTATTTCTTTCTCAATATTTTGCTTGTATCTTCCCAAAGCATTATACATAAAGAGACAAGTATGTTTTTATGCTTGAGTCTGTCAAAAAACTAAGACATGTATCTATGTTTTATGTTTTTCTTTAAAATGCTGAACTGACATGAATGCATATCCTCCCTTGTAAGAATGTTAAAGTTTTTTTTTTTTTTTTAAAATCGCAACACAATTTATTGTGTAAAAAGATTCAGAAACTTATAATTATCAAGCTTATAAAATAATTGCGATTTTAATATTAGTTTAAAAGTATGCACCTCTTACAGAAACCTACAAATTGTGTCTATTTACAGTTTTTCCTAAAAGAGTGTAAATAATCGTAAAACCTGTTGTCCACCTTACTTATATTTCCAACCTTGGTATACTCTAATTATAAGCACATGAAGATATTTAATATGTATATAAATGCATAGGTCTTTTGTCTGTGTGTATGCAGATTATAAAAATTAAAAAATTATAGAAGGGAGGATATTTTTACTGATATAGAGCTTAGTGTAAAGATTTGCATTCGAAAGAAGTTAGTTAAAGTGAAAGTATAAAGGTAAAAGATGATATTCAGTAAAGTTGTAATGCAATTTGCTGTCTAATTTAACAGTCTCTATCAGGTACAAATTGAGCTGAAGAAAATATTTAATGCATATCTATGCATGCATGGGTATATATTTTGCCTTAAAGTCTCAGTTGCATTTGTTACTAAGAGTGTGTGTTGATAAAAATTCATAGCAAATTGTGTGCATATATATATATGAAATAAAGACTAACCCATTTAATTTTATCTCATAAAATTAAATTTCATGGTTTAGTGTGAGTTAATTTATCATTTTGCATTAGATATAATTTCAGCAGTGAGTACAAGTCTTATGACATTTTTAATATCTGTATGAATTTTGTCTTATAAATCCATTGCGTATCATTTCGTTGTACAATGAAACTTAGTTTTTAGGGAGGCTTGGAACTCGCTTTATGCAGAGTGATACTAGTTAGTTTGTGTAATGATATGAGATAAATAGCCGTAAAGGGTAAACAATGTGACAGTTCAAATGAATAAACTCTTCTGATCATTTTATGTTCTACTACAGACAGGACTAGTGCTAGGTATTTTGCTACTCGGTGCAATCTTTGCGATTCTCACATTCTGTGCTTAAATACATAAATTTTGCCAGTTGGCTGTGATTTCGGCCCAGCGACTAGATCACTGAAAGAAACAGAGGTGATTGAAAACTTTATGTTAATGTGTCTTCTGTTTGGCTTATTAGCAAACTGCTTACTGTTCTTATGTAGTATTTTGTCTGATTTATAAGTAAGTGGCTGAATGTTAGCACATTTCCCATAATTAGCAAGCCTGTATAAGATAGCATATCATCAGTCTGTGAAAGGAGATTCCAAACATGAATATCTGAGCATGTTCAGTAACCTTCCTATTCAAATGTCTTGTATGTCATTTTAGTTGAATTTAAACTAGTTTAGAGGCAGTGGTACGAAGATGTGGTTTATCAGATAAAGAATAACATTTGATATCATTTTCTGCAAAATCGAGATTAAAAAAAAATTATAAATGAATGTACTTTAATAATGATTTTTGATTAACTTTGGGATGAGACCTTAAGTTAAGTAAAAAAAAATCGGTTTTTGGAAGGATACAAAAAGCAATTATAAGTTATAATTTTAAAAAAAAAATGTATGTATTGAATTTTAGTCTTGATTTATGTGACCAAAACAAAAATCATCCCCCTTCTTCAGATTCTTATTATGATGCAAAAATCATAGAACATTTTTTGATAAAGAGTGTATCGATAGTTATAATGAATTGCTTTTAATTGGATACAGCTTATTGCAGTTTTTAAAGTTTTCTTACCTTTGAATTGACTTATTCTTGTTTAATTATCATCTTTGCTTATACTGTATGTTTTCAAAACTTTTGGTTTTGTTTCCTCTCATGTTCTATTTCCACTTGCTTAAGTTTACTAGTACAAAAAGGCAGTTTAATTTGTAGTCTGTTTTTCAGTTTAACGCCTAAATGCGAATGTAAAAATGCATCCCTGAAGACTGTCCTGTTGAGTATTAAAAAAATAATAGGCAGAAATATTTACTCATATATGCCTATGCTAAGCAATCTGAATGAGAATTGTCAAGACTTCAAATTTTACATAATGTGCTGAATGGATCTAAGAAGAAATCAAATACTTGAGCATACTTAGTATCACTTAAATGGTTGTCAAGTTATTTTAATCCTAAGTTGTAATGATTCACATCAAAATTGGCAAATTATGTGACAAAACAGCTAAGCAAGTAGTATAAAAAATTGTATTTTCGAAATCAACTCATTGCGAGAATTTAACAAGAAATATAATTGCTATCCTAATTTGCAGCCATTTAAGATAATAAAAAAAATTAAATATTTCATCCAGTTTGGGGAATATTTTTCTGATTGTGTATCAAAATTTGATAGCTTATGTTGAAACATAAGAACTCTGATTATTGAGACTAAGACTCGCTCCTCATTTGTGATTCCTCCTCACTTCCTCAAAAAGTGTGCATGATCGTCTTGTTGTTTTCTGTATAGGCCATGATAATATGTAAGACAAGTAATAATGGAGAATATTGCATTTTATACTCAGAACAAAATGACATTTTATCCTCAAGAATAAAAATTCATGCACAAAAAACAATGGTGTATACAGAGAGTGTTCTCACATTTTTGTAACGATTTTGCCAAGATTTATATATAAAAAAAACCTTAGAATTTTATTTTCTAGTATGTTCAGACTGATAACTCTTTTGTTGAACTATTCATATTACATCTTGATTTCCAAGAGAAAAGTCCTTTTCTTAAAACATCAAGGTTGATTTTATTCTATTGTTTCACAATCTTCCAGAGTCCATCCAGTGTTCCGGGATGCCACTGATAAAGAGCTTGTTTTAAAAGTCCAAATGCACAGCAATCCATAGGAGACCCATCAAGGGACTTGGGTGCGATGCATTTAAAGGGAATAGCTTCAATTCCATTCATTTTTTCAAAAAATAGAGCAGTAGATTTAGAGGTATGTCTTGGAGCCTTATCCTGATGGAACTTAACACTGTGAAGATTGTATGAATAAAGAAAGAGAATTTCTTCTTTAAAAATAGGTGTTAAAATATATTTCTGATAATAATCTGAATTAATTTTGATATTTTTTTCTACTTTCCTTATTTTTAAGTTATCCGTTACAAGAGAATCTAGTATTAAATATAAAACTTTCAGAAAAGCTTTCCTTGTTTTCTCTGAACTGACATATTAAATCTTTTGCACCTCTTTTTCTGTTGAAATCAGATAAGTAAATCCAAGTCTCATCAATTGTAACTATATATTTCCATTTTTCACCTGCCAAATAATTTTCATACAGCAATCTGCACAGTCTTACACTGAGAAACATGTTTTGGCATTAGGTGATGGACATAATGTGTTTTTTCTTTTTGTTTGTTTGTTTTAATTAGCTTTAAATCAGCTGTTATAATTTTGTTCTCAATTCTTATAGAGATATTTAAAGATTTTGAAAATAGCTCTTTGGGGGGCTGTAATTTCCTTTAAAACATGAGATGCGACTTTAGATTTAATAAGAGCTGTTCTTATCTTTGTTGGGTATGCATTTTTTGCTTTTTTCCCAGTCAGATGTAAACTTTGACGTTTCTTTCCTTTCATATTAATTATGTCACTTATTTTATGTGTAGAAATATTAAAACTATGCTTTTCACATCTTCTTTTAATAACTGAGTAAGAGTATTTTTCTTCAGACAACACAAAAATATAGCCTTTGATCCATTGTTTATTTTTCAACAACATTTTAAAGAAAAAAAATTTTTTTAATGCTGCAGATTATAATTAAACCTTATTCCAATTTGATGCCAGCCACGTTTGTATTTTAAAATTAATATTTAAATTCAATTATTAAAAATCAAAATCATTACAAAAATATGTGAACATCCTCTGTAGAATAATAGATTGGGTGCTATGAGACCCGAATTCATTGCTTGAAGGGGAGAACTAGCATAATATCATTACGCATGTTAGCTAATTTCTTTACATCTAAGTAATGGCTGGCTTAGAAAGTAAGAATGTTTTGCATATATAAATGGACATACATGTTATGTAATTTCTTTCCTGTTAATGCATATGGTCTGTATATCATACACAGTAAATATGGTATTACAGGTGTGTATATGATACACGTCCATCTAAATTAATAGCTTCTTAAGACTATGTACTTCATTGTATTCTTTTTACATGATTGACAAAAAAATTTATAAACATGTAAATAAATTAATAAGTTTAATTTTATGCAGTATATTGGAGGAAAAAGCAATTTGCATAATTTACCATGTATTATTAGAGATTAAATTTAGAGTCCTTATAATCAGGTACTCACATTATGTGCTAAGTATGCATTGAATTAGATTTTGATGCAAAGATCGGTAAAAATCCAATGTAACTCAGTAAGCACTAGAAAACTGAAATTTTATAGGTCCTTTGAAAATGTCATTCAGTTATAATGTCCATTTGCTTTACTGCCATGCAGCCATCTTTATATCCATGAAAGAATGCATATCCATTGTATGGACTACCTTCTGCTGTCAAAATTGAAGTGAAATAGCCAGGTTTAATCATACATGATGACTCTCTAAAACATTTTGCACAGTTTCCAAAGAAAATTTGTGGAAGATCATCGCAGATGTTCTAGACCAGGGATGGGCAAACTACGGCCCGCGGGCCAAATCCGGCCCCTTGGAAGACTGTATCCGGCCCGCGGATAGAATCTTAATTTGCCGGTCCGAGGCAAATTAAAAGAAATATATATTTAAATATTATATCTCCATCTCCTTTTCTACTTTGTTTAAATATTACTTTTTTTGTTCCTTTTGTTCAAATTATTGATGATCTTTTTTCTGTCTCTATTTTTGTTTTACGAAACATAAATCGATGGAAATAGCAAGCACAAACACCTTTCAATCGGTAAAGTGTTAAATCCGAAAGTACTTTAGTAGTTATGCTGTAGATTGGCTTGAGAATCGTTATCTGTTTTTCGGGGAGAAGTATGCGAATCCAATATAAGTGAATCAGACCTCACATTTGGCAGACTGCGCATTTTAAGCTCCAGCCAGCGGTCTTTTCTTTTGTCGCGAATTCTAGTATTATTGATTGCGTATGGAAAGATTGCGGACATATAGCATCATTGTGAATAGTGGTTTTGAAATTGTTAAAAGTATAGCGTAGCTAGTGCTTGTTTGGGTTATTCGTAAAATATTTCAACCCCAAAATGTCTACTAAAAAACGTAAAGTTGATTCAGAATGCCATGCTTTTAATGATGAATGGACCTAGAAATATTTTTTACAGTTGTAAAAGATAAACCAGTGTGTTTCATCTGCAATGAAGCTGTAGCAGTCTTCAAAGAATATAACATCATTATCGAAAGTGAGTTTCCCGAATTTAATATCTCACGCCCAGAAAATCAGTGCTATGTTTGCTTCATCTTATATATGTGAACAAGTGTTTTCAACAATGAACCTTAGAAAGAATTATTTAAGAAGTAGAGTGACAGATGAGCAGTTAGCCTCGTTCCTTAGAATCAGTACATCTCACTTCGAACCTCAATATAAGAAACTTTTAAAAATGAAAGCGCAATTTCATTCCTCTCATTAACATATTTAAATTGTAATACTTGTATATGTTTTTAAAATTTTAGAAAAATTTACCTTGGCCCGCCGAACTTTTTTTTTTTTTCGATTTTTGGCCCGCGAACGAAAACGTTTGCCCATCCCTGTTCTAGACTTTCATCATCTCCTACATAAAAAGCTCTGTAACCCAGTGAGCACAAATGTTTCTGTATCCAAATCTTTGGCTAAGAATTGACACAGATCCTTTTGCCATGCCTTTGTGCTCCATGATCTGACATTTTGAGTGAGTCAATCAATGACTGATGTGTTTTCATTGGTTGTGATGTTAGACTCTTATCTTGTCATGGTTGGTCCTAAATTTTTCAGTCACTACTCCAAAACCTATGACCCAATTGACACACATCAATTCTATTCTTTCTTCTTATCACCTTGATCCTTTAACACAGATTACTTAATTGTCTCTATAAATTGGCAAAAGCGTATTTTAAATCGATGTTATTGAGTTATCCTCGGATTTGTAGAGTAATTCGATCGCTAAACATTGCCGTAATGAAGTGTCTCATTGATCGTCCATGGTAGCTTAGTTGTAACAGTAGTAAATAAAAATTAGGTATAGGTCAGGTGGTAAATGACAAATGCTTCTATCTGCAAAATGTTTATCTAGTGCTTACCATTTCTGAGTACAGAGGATTGTGCATTACTTTTCGATCGACTTTGTAGTTGCTAATTCTACTTAATTATTTAAAAATAAAAATGAGTTGACAATCATATGTTTGACAGATTCTTCAAATTAAGACAAATAATGCTGTTGTTGTCTTTTTTTCTGTAAGCTAAAAGAAATGTGCAGTTGTGTGAGCAGCTGTCTTGTTTTCTCAGTTTCATAAACATTAGTTTACCCGTAGCTTCTGTATAATTATGTATGTAATTCCTATATGATTATATATATAAAGTATGACTGTATGCTTTATATTAAAATATTTGTGTACAAAAACAACAAAAACAAATGTATTGTTGGTACTGAACTTACCTTGAAGGATAAACTATGTCTTTCCGCATTCTAGCGCACAGGGTAATTGAGATATAAGAATGAATTAGAGCTGAAGATATAACATTTATTTCATTATATAAAGAATGGATAGTTTCTATTTATTGTGTATATTGTATTTTTATCATTTTTATGCTTTCACGAGGTGATGTTTCTAGAACAATTGTTTGTTTCTTCTACAAAGTTGTAATTCAGAAATTATTGGTACTTCAGATATATTGATGTAAATAAATATCTTTTTATTTAAATACCTGCTTACTATTTTGGACTACGTTTGATAACTAAATTCCCTTAAGATGACCACCCACAAGTTACAAGCCGTCATCTGTGGAAAGAACATGACTGTTGGTATGTTCAAGATCATCATTTTTTATTTTGCTGTTAGAGGTATGGTTCACTTTTAGTAAGTAATTGTTATAAGAGATTTCTTTACTTTGTCCAATACAATATGCTTTTTGGAATTGTATGTATTTTTAGTTACCATCAAGTAAAATGCACTAGTCATCAAAATTAAAGGATAATGAGAAAAAAAAACATGCTCACTATGTTAATGTGCCCAGTGCTGTAATTATTTATGTTAATTAAATACATCTGACCACAAAATTGTACTTCCGCGCATATATTAGCGCCGGTAATGTGCAAATTCGGTGGTTGACAATGTGGTGCGCAATGGACGCATGTTGGAATTCCATTCTGAAATGTTGTTTAAAGTAAATATGGTAGCTGAGAGCGATCAATACTCTGTAATTATGGCTCCAAGGCATTATTTAAGTGAAGGTCTAAAGTAGCGAATAATTGGTAGAATCAAGGTCGGTCGAACGCAAACGGGGGTCGCCTAAATTTTGATAGATTTGGTTGCCTAAATTTTGATTCGCTAGATTTAAAGTGTCATCTCAAGAGGTTGGAGTCGCTTTTTAAACACTGGATCAGCCGATAGACAGTCTGATCAAGGGCGACCAAGAGCAATAGCTGCATCAGAAGACCGTTTTCTGTCGTCATCGGCTCGGGAGAAACTGTAAAGCGACAGCTAGAGATTTGGTTTTAGACCTTTAGGCTGCACAGGAACTCGAATTACTGTTCTTTTAGTCATTCTACTGCTGCACGAAGCCTTAACGACATTAGACTGTATGAGAGAAAACCAAAGATTTGTGTCCTAGTCACTCCAGCTTCCAGAGCGGCCCGTTTAAACTGGTGGCGTCGTAATATTGAATGAAGCCAAGACGACTGGGCCTGAGTATTGTTTACTGACGAGACCAGAGATAGACTGAATAGCGATTCTAGACGTGTTTTGAACTGAGAGAGGAAGGAACACGCAATTTTCTTGAAATATCTAATGGTTTAGATTGGAGTCAGGACAAATGGCCTCACCAAGCTGTATATCTTTCAAGGAGGTACTGTGAGTGACTACTTAGAGATAATATGGACAAGGTATTAGAATCCCATGTTAGACTATTTAGGCTGCCATTGGCACAGAGTTTCTCATCCTGGATAACAATGCTCGGCCTCATCGAGGACATGTAGTCTCTGAATACTTGCAAACAGAAGACATCACTCGAATGGTTTGGCTACCTTACTCACTCGATTGAGCATAATCAGGGATGGCTTAGGACGCTGAATTTTAACGCGCCCAATTCCTCTCTGGACGCTCTAGGAGCAATTTCACAAGACTTGATCTACACTCTGGTAAAGTCTATGAAATCAAGATGTGAGATAGGTATATCTGTTCGAGGTGACTATACGCCATATGCAGTAAAGAAAACATTTTTCCACAAGTGGTCATTTAACTTTTCCACCATTTTCCAATTTCAATATTTCACGAATAATCAACTGCCAAACATTGTAATTTATGTTAACTAATATTTTTCTAGAAATTTCTGTTAATAAATTTTCAGTAAGTATCAGTTACCCTTTATTTCTGTCGTCTTTTAATTTTGATGACCAGTGTATGTTTACTCAACTTTGTCTAAGAAAATCGTCCTAGTAAGTATGAGTTCTGTTTCCTAAGAAAGTCTGCAGAGGTATCATTCTCTTTAGGAAGGTAGCCCTTATGTTCTTTGCCATATTCAAAGATAACCACCCATGGTTTCAAATGATTATGGTCTTCTACGGAATTTGTAATGAAGTCCATTATAGCTGTTTGCTTGGTGTCGTCTCACATGCGGTTAACTTTTTTCTCTTCAGATGGTGTCAAACAGGGAGAGCTCCTCTTTTAATATAGTGCAGTAAAAGTTACTGTAGGTGTCGATTAAACATCTAATTATTTTTGTTTCAATTTTTGAAATTACAGATACTTCTTTTTCTTTGTACTTAATTTTACAATAACTTACTAACAACCAATTTTTTTATTCGGAACTTCAGAATAAAAGTATACAAATTAGATTGCTAGGAAATTCTTAATGATGGTAGAAAGAAAATAATGCAAAATACAATATTTAAACAATTTTTGGTTAAATACAAATTAGTCACATATGAAATTATTAAATTTATATATATTGTTGCCTGCGTACGGGTTCTTAATAGATTGAAGGTACAAATCCAATAAAAGGTTAATAAAATTTATTCTTATCAAAATACAACAGAATGTTGGAAATTTCATCACAGATATTCGTACAAGTGTTCACGATATCACGCAATATAATCAATAGTTATATTTGAAACTACTAGAAGCATTAAAATACAACGCAATGTAAAGTCAAAGATAATCCGATCTCGCAACAATAATTACAGCAGCTAACTAAACAATTGAACTGAGAATACTCTCTCTTTTATAGCTTTCAATCGGTTGCGAGAACTTTCTAGTAATTTCTGCTTCTCGAGATTTTTGAAAAGCAGTAAGAGGATGCAATTACGGTTACAGCTAACGCAGTAGTCAATTACGTTTATTCGATTTTCAATTCAAATTACCAAGATATTTATTCAATGTTAAATGCACGTGCTCCTGTATTTTTACATTATCGGCGAAACTTTCTCTTAAAATTCTGCATGCATTGCACGGGGAAATACAACACTATGTAAATACAAAATTCTTAACGCTATATACATATATATGTACTGAAGAGCAAAAACATGTTTGACAACCTATCCAATAACGCCTTGCGTGACCTTTGGCCTTCAAAACAGCTGCAAACGGTCTTGGCAAGAATGCCACAAGTTCTTGGTAGGTGACTGGGAACAGGTTCTACCAAGTATCTCAACAGCGATCACGTAAAGTCGAGATATTCCGACGTGGTGGTGTCTGAGCTGTGGGCTGCCGTTCCATGACACCCCAAATGTACTGTTTGGGGTTAAGTGGCAAGGACTTTGACTGGAATTCATCTTCTTATGCTCCTCTAACACAATTCAGTTTTTGTAACATGGGGCGTTGTTCTGCTGGAAGATTCCATTCCCAGATGGGAAGATCGATGCCATGTAAGGAAGTAACTGATTTGCAATTATGCTCGCATAGTCCACTGCTTTCATGGTCTGTTCTACCACAACTAAGAGTCCCAGATCCGCCCATGAGAACGTCCCACAAAGTATAATACAGCCCCCACCAGTCTCTGTATGATGTTCTGTACGCGGAGGGGAGCAACTGTTCGCCTGGAAGACTGCGTACCCTGACATGACCATGGACGTAATGAGTGAGAAATAGGGATTCATCCGACCGGGCAACTGCCTTCCACTTCCATGGTCTTATCTCGATGCTGACGGGCCAATTGTGGGCGTAGTTGACAATGACGCTTGGTCAACATAGATACATGAGTGGGACATCTGCTGCACAGTCCGATATCCAACAATGTCCGCTGAACCGTGTGTTCTGAAACACTTGCACTTGGACCTGCATTATATTGGGTTATCAGCTGAGCCACTGTCTGGCCCCGATTTTGCTGCACCAAGCGGGACAGTCCGACATCCTTTTTCTTCGATAACGGGTGGGCGTCAAACACCTTAACGTCTACTTATATTCACTTTTGCATAAATACTAACAACGGCAGAACGTGAACAATCTACCAGTCGTGCAGTTTTGGAGATATTCGCTGCGAGTCGTCGAGCCATTATAATCTGCCCTCTATCAAAATCGCGTAGATCATCAGCCCTTCCCATCACTCGTAAAAGTAATATGGAGATGGTGATAATGCTTTGGCTCGTCAGCATGTGTATATATATAACAAAGTATATATATATATAATATAAAGGAAAATAGAATGTTAAAAAAAAGTTGACCTTGGTTAGATTTAATGTAATGTATGGTTAGATTTTAGGGCACTGAAAAAATTGTATGCTGTTTTTTATGTATGTTATTTATGTACAGATACACATATATAGGAAATAGAAAAGGAGTTTGCAATATTCACAATGAATAGGAAACTGGCATCCAAGGTAGATTAAATCTTCATTTTATTTTCAGTAAACAGGTTGCGGCCATAAACAACTTGGCACATTATCTGTGGCTATTTTAAAATGTTTGCATTTTTCACAGCTTTGCAGTACGAAGAGAATAGCATGCAGCAATCCAACTAGGCCGAAATCTAGAAAGCAAGTGCGTTATGTTCAGGATGAAATCTTAATTCAGACTGACTTAGTTTTGGTTCTCAATGCTTTTTAATTAATAATTAATACTGCTGTAACTGTTTTAGTTTCATTTACTTCATCAGAATTTTGTACGGGTCATATATGACATGGATTAGTCTCGAAGTGATGCAGTTCAAAGAGAGATTGCTATTTTTAGAATAGAGAAGGGAAATTAATTTATGCTGCTAATTTAAATAATTTATCTTTTAATATATATATATATATATATATATTATATATATATTGCTTACTTTTCTTACATATTCCCCTTTTCAAGGAGAAAAAGATGTAGCGATAGAGAAGCCTGATTAAAGAAAAAGCGTTAAAGCAGTAGCAAATGAAGAGAAATCTAAATCATAAAATTTTCATAACATGATTAATTAAATAATTGTAAAGTATAATTTTTTTAAATAAATTTAATTGTTAGAGTACTGTTAAATTTTTGAGCATTTCAGTCCAAAAGTCATTTTGTGTTAGAGATCACACAATCATAATTTTTCAGGGAAAGTTTTCGTTATCACAGAAACTTCTACGTAACTATTATTTATTCTATTTAACTTAAGCATTTGTTTATGACACTTATTTTTCATATTGATTAATTATATTTTAACATCGCAAACATAGGAGGAATGAATAGTTCAAAAATTATGGTTTCACTCTTGTTATCTTTTCATTTGCAATTTCTTATTTTACCAAACTGGAAGACCTGCATTTTTCTAAAACATTTTCATCAATAGGGCTATCCACTTGAGCTAAGTCTGTTCTGCTACAGCGACTCAGGGTTGCTAAGGCAATTGCTTGAAAAGGCCTCCGTTCCTTGCATAAAGTAACTGGCCTTTGTGAACTTCACCAATACATTCCATAATTTTTTTTAAAGTATTATAACAATAATAATATAGGATGGCATCATCAATAATAATCCGATGACGCGGCAAGCTGTAAAAACAAATCTTTTCCTCCCGATGAAAAAACACAGACGTTTGCGAATTAAGACGATGACACGATTGAAACATGTTTGCATCTAAAAGACGATTAGTTCTTCTCATCTATTTTCTTCTATGAAGATAATCACTTTATAGTTTGTAGCAGCTATTTACGTTTCCATTAAATTACCGAGTTTTTCATAAGTCGGACTAGTTTATTAGCTCCTAAGCAACCATCTCTGAAGTAAATTCACAGACATCATACTCCTAGTCAGTAAGTACCGATCCTACAGATTTTGAAGGCTCAAGCCGCAATGAGCCTAGGAAAAATCCTAACGAATATTACAAGAGAAAACGAGTAAGTTAATTTCGATTAATTCGATATTGTTAGTACTCAGGGTATTTAACATATTAACGCCACCGCAGCAGAAGTTGCGCTAATGCACCAATAAAGAGCAATCTTGTTCGCACACGCACGCAATTATCTTTTGGATTCCTTGTTGCCTTGTTGTTTGCTGATTTTTTGACGCCATTTTTTAGTGCTACGAAAATGCGTATTTGGAATTTGCCAAAAACAGAACAAGATGCTATTTTATTTTTTCAGGAGCGAAATATATACTCGACCACAATTACTTTTTCGATATTTTAACAGTTCAATTTCTTTCTCAATTATTTTTACGTTTACTAAACGTAAAAATAATTGTGGTCGAGTATTACTCGAACAGTGGGTGTTTGGTGATATATGTAGAGAAACAAAAGATTCGTTTGTTGTCACTGTTCCTAATAGAACTGACTCTACCTTTCTTGATAAAAATATTGAAAACATTGCACATGGTAGCACAATTTATTCTGACAGTTGGAAAGGTTACCAAACAAATACAATAGAAATAGAAGGATTCCTACATGCTAAAGTTAATCATAAATAAAATTTTTTTTATTCTGATTTACAGGAGTTCATACACAAACAGTTGAGAGAATGTGGGGCAGTGCTAAATGGAGGAAAAAGAGACATAGGGGGACAGCGGGACATCATTTGAAATCTTATTTATTAGAGTTCATATGGCGACAATATCAGGTGAAAGAAAATAGAGACTATTTTGAATCTATGTTAAACTCTATATCGGCCCATTTTCCACCGAAATCCGATTGACTACTTTGTTTTTTAAATGCGTCTTTTAAAGTGTTTTGAATTTTGGAAATATTTTGATTTTAAATAAAGTGCTTTATTTTATGATTTGTCGCAAAAATTTTAGGTGTAGATTGGCGGCACTTAAAAACCGCCAAATCTGTAGCTGTGGTGGCGTTAATACGTAAGTACCCATCTTAGAATAGTGTTCTACTGTATTGTGAATTAAGATGCCTACTTTAAGGAAGTAAATGTGATGTTTATGTTTTGGTTAGGCTTTACGGCAATAAGAAAATTTTTAAGCTACTTTACACATGCATACATGTATACTATATTAGTATATGTAAATACGTTAATTAAGCTGGAATTGTGTTACATAATTTAATAATAATAATAATTATTTTTAAATATATAATTTAGCTATGATTTATTGTTCTTCACGCAGTATGTTCTTGACGCAATTATTGCCTATACATATGAAGATGCCGTAATAAGTATAAGAACATTACCACAGGAGTTATAACGGGCACCTATCTCCGTATTCTGAGCTGTCTACGTATATGCTAAGTAGGGAAATCGAATTGAATTGTCAAAAATAGCTAGTATCTTCATTAATTTATCTAGGCCATCCAACGCTTCTATTATTCGGTTGTATAGTTGTAGATGAATTTTATGATAAGAATTATTTAATCTCTTGTTCCGATTAAACTACTTTATAATAAATATTTTATGAATCTTAGTAATATAAGCTTATTTTATCATAAACATTTTTTATTGATGTTTGCTTAGGCTTTAACTTACTCTACAGTTTCTTTTCCTTCCTGTCTGTGCTAAATTTTTCCAAAATTTGCTGTCTATTTTCAATCTTCATTTAGCTACATTGAACATGCATACCCCATTCAAGTAATCATCTGTCACTGAGCAAACCAAATTTTACTGGTGGAAAAAGTAAACAAGCATTCAGTAGTACTCGTAGCTACGGAGGGGCACGGGGTTATCTATGTGCGTAGCCTCCAGGAGGAGCCAAAATGATGCTTCCCATTGCATATTGGCAAACAAAGGGGGTTATAAGGTATTTTCTCCCTCTTTTCGTCATTCATGGTGTAAATTCATGTAGCACACTCGGCGCGTATTCGAGAGGTCTAGGTTCAAGTCCCTGAGATGGCATTGCACATGTTTCCTACTTCAAAAAAAAAAACGTAATGACTCTACATTGATGCCGAAGTGGTGGATGATAATTCACCACCACCACGATTTGACGATTGTGTTCCCTAATCCCCAGTTGCCATTTAAAACGGTAAGTGTATAAGATATTTATCTCCTTCTTTCAAGCATGCCTTCAGGGTGTAACGGTAGCACCCTCGACGCATATTTCGAGAGGTCCAGGTTTCAGTCCTGGCGAAGGCACTGCTCATTTTTCACTTATCCTGCTTAAAATAACCTAATGATTCTACAGTGGGCCCCTAACTAATAGGTGGTGGATGATGATTCTTCACCACCAGGATTTGGCGACTAGGGTCTCCTAATCGCCTTTCGCCATGTAAAAAGGGGAGAGTATATAAGGTGTTTTCTATCTCCTGTCTGCACGCCTGTATGGTGTAGCGGTAGCACATCGTCGAGTATTCGAGAGGTCCAAGTGAGAGTCCTGGCGAGGGCATTGCTCATTTTTCACATTTCCTTCTTCAAAATAATCTAGTGACTCTGTGGGATTAGAATCCCTCCCGGGGTTGACCCAGAAGAATTCCTGGAAAGTACTGGCTAGGATCTGTACTCAGGCAGTCTCAACCACGGGGGTATATAATTTGACTTCAGAGGACTAGAACCCGAGTTTATTCTTAGGTTGGTTTAGGCTTGGCAGGAATCGTACTGGTACTGTCGTGTCTGTTCATCTGTTTGTGGTAGAGCTATATTGTTGGATTTCGTCGGTCGTCTGAGGGGAAACGCTCCTATTAGTGGAGTCGGGTGATGCCGCATGACGTTGCATCCCGACTTAGTGGGTCTCGTCGGCTTCACCGGTTGGATCGTGGCCCCGAAGATTGCCTCTGGGGGCCAGGATGTTATTCTATGTAAGGCGATCCTTGAGAATGCCAGGTAATAGGGTCCTGGTTTTCCGGTGTAACTGTAGGATGAGAAATCTTCAGCTCTCTCCGGGCGCTGAAAAGAAATTCTAGCCACGCTTCTCAGTTCATGACTGAAACAAAGGTATAATAATAGCATATTTTGTTTGCGAATGAAGAATCATCGCATCTTTTGCTAAGTCTTCCATGTTAGCTTCTTCATATTGTCAATCTTTATTGTCTTCTCTTTCCGAAATCTGTGCCAGAGTTCTATCTTACTACCATAATTATCCAAATCACAAAAGCATTGATCTTCTTTGTAAATTCTTCAGATGTTATTTTTTAATATAATTACAGGCTACGGTAAATAAAATGCTAATAAATTAGCACTGGAAAGCCTTGCCTCCATTGAGGATCGATCCTAAAAGATCCGGATTAGATATTGTAAGAGAGCTTTTCATAAATTCATCAGTTTTAGATGTTGAAGAGTTTGAATGATACTGTTTTCTCGGTAAATGCAATTCTCTGACAGTATTTTGAGTTCCAGTACTGTGAATGACAGAATACCCTGGCAAGGTTTAATTTCAAAAAGTACAAGGGCCGTCGCCTTACAAAACGCCGTAGAAAAAATGAGCAAAAATAAGCAAATAAAAAACAATGACTACAGTCTAACTCCATTATAACGAACTTCAAGGGAACAGAAGTTTGTTTTGCTATATCCAATCCGACGGAGAAAACGGATCTTCTCAAAAAAGCGTGTAAACTTTGAGTGATGAATGGAGGGGAAAAACTGAGTAGCACTGGCACATCTACCAAAAGAATTTAATAATAAATCTAATTTATAAAAAAATACTATTAATTGCAATTAATATTAAGCGCAGTCATTTAATTTGTTGTTTGTTCTTTTTCATTCATTCCAAACTGTCTGGAAATCCTTTTTCCTTTATCTGAAAGCCTGTCCAGGTATTGGCAGATTACGCCTTCTTAGAAAGGCGAACCATTTCAGAAATGTTTTTTTAACATCTCTGTGCTCCACCTTTTTCAACTTTTACCTCGTACTCAAATATTTTTTTCCACCAACAAAAATTACGAAGTTTTGATTTGTTTCTTATGATACCAGCTGTAGTTTTGAATAAATTGTATTTTCTGGCAGATATCGCTATGACGGCATCCATTTTGTACTTTTCTAATAATGTTCACCTTCTCTTCAGTGCAGATCTTTAGGTTTTATCTCGTCTTCTGGATATAATCAGAGAATATGTGAGAGTTTTGTTCTTTTGGGAAATACGAAAAAGAAAGATAATTTCGTCACCTACGTATGATATCCAGTGTTCATTTAGAATACAAACATTTCCCCCAAGGTATGTTTGATTGCGGCAGAAAGATCTGACAACCTTTGCAAAGACCATCTTATTTATTGCAAAAGACCCAAAGGATATAAATCCTATTCGAAAGACTGAATACGTAGATCATTTATACTCAAACAAAGCAAACCGAAAATGAACAAAACTTTTCATTTCCTAAAAGAAGAATTATCCGAAAAGTTCAAAAAGAGAATTTGAACGGAATCTGATACCTCATTCATATTTTGGGTTCAATGGTCATGTATGCCATATGGTCTCCTAAGATCTGCTTACTGTATCTTCGTTTTTCTAAATTTGGGTGTCAACACATATCTCGCGTATCGTTTAGAAGACAGAGAAAACTGAGCGTGAAGATGAAAGAAAAACGGTGTAAAAGTCTTTTAATTTATGGAAGTAATGAGGAATGTCAATACTAACATTCTGTGTGGATGATTTTAAGAGTAAGTAATGTTTGTCCTTAAAACTTGCAGAAACCTTTAAAAATATGAAAAATATAAATAAGTTTCAATCAAAGATAGCCATAGTGTTCATTGCATCCGATTTACATATTCTTGACCGTTCGCTATAACAGTATAAAATAGGATTGTATGATAAAACTCGACGATGCACTGCCTTGCGATACACTAAGAGACTCGCTCGATGCACTCGACGACCAACTCGGCACTAGACTACGCACTGACCCAACTAACTCGCACCAATTCAATTAACTCCCTCTTCGCGTACCAGCAGAGTTTATATAGCTTTTGACTTCTGTTCGAGAACGTTCTGGGCTAAACCAGGAACAATTCGTTCTAGAAGGTTCTCCATGCGTCTATAGCATATCGCCAATTTTGTCACCAAACGTCGCCAAATGGGCGATTTCTCGCCAAATGTGGCAACCCTGCCTTCCTTTGCAATTTTCTGGCAGCCCTAAACCTGCTTTGCGGGGAAGCTATCTTATCGCGCCTGGACATTTCGTAACAATATGATCATTGGGGTAATCATGTTGTGTCGAAAGACGAAAAGCTGTCACAGCTTTAACATGATACTTTGGTGTTTTTCCTGGCATTCGGTAAGATAATTCGCTCCTGCTTTGTGTTAGGAATCTTTCTAAATTGTCCGGCTAAGGCGCTGCTGATATTTTCTGTTTCCTGCTTTGAAAAGTCTTGAGGATTGGTCTACCACCGCTAAGCAATAAAGCCGTTGAACGCTGGCGACCGTTCGACCTGCGTTCGATTCCAGGCGAATAGGTTAGCTGCATAGGTATTTTACTGGTTTTCCTCATGTGTAATGGGAATACGAACCAGTTTTCCTTTTAAGTCTGTCACGATGGCATCTCTTCCTTTAGGAACAGCCCTCTTGTGCTTTGCTAAATCAAATAAACAAAACAAAACCTAAAGGATTGTTCAGACGAGGGCATTGAGGTCATAAGGAATATAAGCCGAGTTTCGTTCTACGCAACCAGACATTGCTTACTTCACCGAAACAGGTTTAAGGATTTTGCCTAAATGTTCCATCTGTTCAATTTTATTTCAACCTGGCATGAGAATCGACTAATCAGAGTGACGCGAACAGATATTCGGTAGACGATTTTGCTGAGTCAGCTGCATATTTAAGCAACCTTCCCTTCCCTGATTGGCTACATCTTGAACTCTATTCTATAATTGAGAACAAACTTTTACACCTTAAGCCTATGACAATAACGACGGACAGATTATCATCTTAACAGATTCTGCACATTTTCTATCAGTGACATAGTTTGCATTCTGGCTGCTCTGTAAATTTTAACTAGGATTCAAAGAGAACTATTTCGTGAATAAAAGCTGAAAATTGTTGAAAACAGTGAAATGTGGTTTTTCTATTTATCAGAGAATTTCATTATGAATTTTAGAGATGGAAAATTACTTAAAATTATATTTCTCGTTCTTTTTATCTTAAATAATTAATAAAAACTATGAATTCGAATGCAGTATAGTTCTTGGATGTAATTATTAATCAGTTTGGTGCCTTTTCAAAATGCTGCAAAATTCGTGAAAAATGAATTTTGCCCGTAACAACATAACGTTATAATAACTCCTGAAAATAACGAAAAATTCGTAAACGTTGTCAAGTATGGCAATTGCGATAACAGATTAAAATTTTTATTGTCATCTTATCTGCCCGTTTGTGACATTTTCATAAAATGTTCGTAGTTAACGAGTGCGAGGCTAACACAAACTCGTAATGTCAGATCTGATGTTACCTTTGTATAATTATCTATCTATTATCAGGTTTGAGCTGAAAATCCATACGAAATCTTTCTTCATTTAAATCGGATTATGATAAGTAAAACAATGGTAATATATAGTCAAAGTACAAAAACATTTTAATAGAAAATTGAACACTATTCCATACGCGTAACTGAAAGAATAAACTTTTTAATTTCTAGATGGCGCTCAGTTCCATTTTACATACTATTCAAAATGCCATGAACATCCCTGAATTGGGAAGAACCAGCATAATTTTGACGGTAATAGTATGTCTTTGTGCAATAGCATACTTTTTTGCAGGCAAAAAGAAATACAAATTGCCTCCCGGCCCAACTGGCTTGCCACTTGTGGGTTATTTACCATTTGTGGACAAGGAACCACATAAGACGTTCGCGACACTTGCCAAAAAATATGGAAATGTGTTTGGATAAGTGTTATGGTTTCAGTGATTATTCTGACTTTCGAAGCTTGTATTCTTTTTAACTATCATATGTTTATCATTCATACCCTGGGTAAGTTCATTGTATTTAAAATTAAGGGAGATTCAGTTATTTCTGTACACATATTTTTTTATATTTTAAAATATTTATCAATTTATATTTTACCTTACTGTGTTAACTGTTATCTTGAAGATCATATGAGCGTTTCGCTATCAAAATGTTATCTTTATATCTTAATATGCATGTACTCGTAAAAAATTTAACTTCTTTATTTTAATTACAATTCAACATTTCTAATATATTGAAATTATTTTATCATTGATATACGCAATAAGATTTTGTTTTTTATATTAAATATATTTAGATGCGTATCCACATAAAATAGCAGACGTTTTCAGGCGCAATTTGTTAAAACCGTATTTTCTAGTATTCGATTTTTTTTTTACTGTTGCTTTCGAAATTCCATTCATGAAAACATATCTGTGATCTTGTTGAAGGAAGGAGGCAATTCTAGAACAACGGTAATTCCAGAAATTACTGCTGAAAAAAAAATTTAGGATCATGAAAAGATGTTTAAAACAATTATACTATAATGCCCAATGAACTACAGAATATTTTTTATGTCAAATAAACTCCCAGCCTGCTAACGGCTGGGCGGTTAAGAAGCTGGTACACTAATAGTTTGACTAGGATTTATACCTTGGTAAATATCGTAGCTGCATGGTCGTTTTCGCAATCTTCCCTATAAGTAACGTGAAATGAGCCAATTTTCCTTAATTTCCCTATAATGGCATCTTTCTCCTTAAGCAGTTTGCTTTGTCATAATCTAATCAGTTCAAATTACAATTAAACTGTTCTTAGCTAAAAATTTTACGCTAGGAAGAATTAAAGTCTTCCAAATTATTACTATTCTTGAAGTTTAAAATAAATAATAACGATTTCGTTCGAATAATTTCTCAGTTTTTTAACGTGTTATAATTTGAAAGAAAAATTAAGGATCAAATGCTACGCGTAGTGAAACTTTCTACGTTCTAAAAGATTCTAAAAAAATTCTTAAAGATTTTCTGTTTCATGCAATGGCAAAATTTCCTAGGTCGTGTGAAGGATAAATTGCGGAATAAAGTAATATAAGGCATAAAAATTTGGCCCATTTTTAACTTAAAAGCTCAAGAAAATTTTTTAAAATATGTTAAGTTTCCGCAGAATAAAAGACAGAGCTCACAGAACCGAGTAAGAGAGTGGATGGGTATATATATATAT
>KK121069.1:150158-173889 GCA_000611955.2 Stegodyphus mimosarum
TCCCTACGAAATAAATTTTGTACAAAACTGAAACTTGCATTTTTCGCAAACTTGAGAACATATATAACATAATCACACAACACTGTAACGACTGTAGTTAAGGTTTACCCACTAATTAACAAAAACAAAGCCTAGTAATTCCATTAATTTGGATAAATCCTGAACGTTCCTGCAAACAGAGAAACAGCAATAATATATGTTTATTTGAGTTTATAAATAGCCACATTAAATAAAGTAAAGCAAAGACGTTGCTAGTTTATTTGAAATGTTTCTTTCTATTCACAGAGTTTCACTTCTGTTAAAACGAAATAATAACTATTTATGACTCTTCGAAAATTTTATTGCAGTTTTTAAATATGTTCAGTTGAGGTTTCTAAGTATAGGCCCTTTAGTTAGGGTTTACCCTATAGCTCTTAATGACATGAAATTTGACCACCCCTATTATTTACGCTACTTAAAAAACACCTGTAAATGTTCCTTTTAGGCTGTACCTTGGAAGAAAGTATACTGTTATTCTCAATGACTGGACATCAGTTAAAGACGCCTTCAGCCAATCTGCTACTGCCAATAGACCAGAAGATTTCTTTGGTCTGCTGCCTGGTGGTTTCGGTAAGGTCTTTGAATATTCGTTAAACAAACCTGTTCGTTTTAGCCTTAAAACCTTCTAAAGATGCCGCTCTTTATATCCCAGTATTTTCCCAGTAAATCCTCGCTAGGTCCTATCAACAGTGTACGGGATGTTGTGAGGATTTAAAAGTCCTTCTTGTCACATCCTCAAGACATTCAGGAATATCCCCGTAACCTCCTACGTACATTTCCCAAGTATTTAATAGCGCATTCCACTATTTTCTCGGGATATCATTACTGGGTCCCATCGACAATGGATGTTATGTTGTGAAGATTTGAATTCCTTCTTGTCAAATCCTCAAGATATCCGAGAATCTGCCTTAAACCTTCTAAGGCCATTCTTCAAAATACGTAATGCCACAATCCATTATATTTACAGTATATTATCATTTGGTCCCATCGACGGAGTAACGCGCGTTGTGAGGATATAAAGTCCTTCTTGCTGCATCCTCAGGACATCCAGGGATTATTCCTTCTAAGCACATTCTCTCTAGTACTAACTCACACATCCCAGTTTTTTCCAAGGATATCATCACTAGGTCCCATTGGCAATGTACTGAATTTTGTGAGGATTTAAATTCCTTCTTGCCATATCTTAAAGACATCCAGGAATATTCGCTTAACCTCCTAACACATTTTTCTTGCGCAGTTAATGTCACATTTCAGTACATTACCCAAAAATGTGCGGGATGTTGTGAGGATCTAAATTCCTTCTTGCCACATCTTTGAGACATCTAGGAATTCTCCCTTCAACTCATAAACACAATATTCTCGTGCAATTAATATCACTTCTCAGTATATTCTCAAGAAGTCCTTGATAGAGTCCGTCGAAGATGCACGAATTTTGTGAGGATTCATTGTCCTGCTTACCACATCCCGAAATATCTCCATGATCTCTTAAATACATCCTTCAAAGTTATTACTACCATAACCTAGTATATTTTCAGGACATTCTCTCTGGGTTCCATCGACAGGAAATACGAGCACAAGGAGCACTTAAACGACGTATTTATCAGCTTTCAGCGGTACTTTCAGATCATGTGGTCATTGTAAGATAATAAGGGTTGTGAAGTTATATATAATTTTTGAATTTGAATTTATTTGAGCTTATTATTATTTATGAGAATTTATTTGATTATTATAAATTTATTTATTATTAAACTATTCGACCAATTTTGGGCAGTCGTCATTAAACAACAAGATTGATCAGTTGTCAGATAAATAGGCTTATTGCATCAATCTTAGGTAATATTTGAGACTTTTCATTAAACATTAGTTATTAGTCTAATTCAGCTTTAGACTATTAATTAGACTTCGGCTTGGAAGTATTTTAAGTACCTCCGAGGCTCAAAGACCTCATCCAAACCTTCTGCGAGTTATTCGAACTCGAGACCAACTATATGGTAGTCGGCACCGCTAACTACATCTCTGACCAGAGCGGCATCTCAAGTCAGTGCAATAAAAGGATGCACTATATGAATTTAATCTTAAAAGGATAATATTTAGTGACAATAAATTTTGTTATTTTTATATTTTAACTTTAACCAATACATGCAATGGTTAATGATCTGTTTGCTTTTATACTATGTGCTTTTGGAGCAGGGCCATATGTGTGTCTGTGTGTTTTTAGCTGCCCGTCAATGCTAGTTCTGAAATGCCCTTAGAATGCAATGGCCGCTATGATATTATGTTCGTCTTGTAATGTTTCGTAATAGAATTTATGCTTCAAGTAATGCATATGAAACGTGATGTAGGTGAAATGTTCAGTGGTGCAAATGGATAAATCAGTTGGGCCCTTTCATAAGGAATCATAAGGAATGCCCTTTCTTGTGGCACTGTACTTAAATTTCACTAACAATTTTAATTTACAGCTTTCCTGTTAAATTAGGGAAGGAGTTCATAACTGTATGAGTGTCTGGATCAACGCTGGCTGCACTCGCTTTCCTATTGGCGAAAAGCCGCTGGTTAAGAAGAAAAAGACTTTAGCTTGGCTGGTAAGTTATGATTAGAGCTAGTTTTTTAGCTGCCGGTCAGTTGCTTGTGACGTCGCTCAAAAAGTATTTAGATTTGTAAATTCAGAAATTGTTTCAGTGCTAAATCCAGACGATTAGTAATTTTGCTTTGTAGTATGTCAATTTATGAGTCACAAGTGGTAAGGTGCAATAAATTTAAGTTAGATGTTGTGTTTCACCATTTAATTAATTTATGTTATTCTGTGAGTGACAATTCATGTCATAGCTTTTAAATAACATTTGAGGTGTGAGAATAGATTTGAAACAGTTAATGGTCTCATACAACTGTTACGTCCTTATCGCATGCTTTTGTGGTGCAAATGGAAAACATACTAGCAATAGGAAGGTCTGGAGTTCGAGACTCGGCTAGAATATTATTGATTCTTCGTAATTCTTGCTTTGACAAATGACTATTCAAGTGGTGTCCGGACTAAAAATAGGTACTGATGATAATTCGTCCCTACCAGGATTTGGCGACTGTATCCAAATTAAAGTTAGGAAGAAAGGGAGGAATTCTCTCTCCCCTTCGTTACCGCATACCTTCGTTGTGTTATTGGAAAGCGTATCCAGCTAGCAATCGGAAGCTCCGGAATTCGAGTCCCGGCGAGGAATTGCTGATATTCCGTTATTTTTACTAAGAGAAGCTTAATGATTCTACATTCTTGCTGAGTTTCATCTTCAGTTTTACCAGTTGGGCATGATATGGACGAGAGCACATATTAGAGAAATAGATTAATTCCTTATTTTCTCTCCCACTTAAAACAGAGTAAAAGCAAGATACCGGCAAACCAAACCCAGTATCGAGGAATTATTGTTTAATTCGGTCTCCCACTGTACGGAATGTTGAGCGTTTGTAATGCAGGAAATGCAGGGTGTTTATAAAGTCCCGGACCCATTTTGATGTTTAATAACTCATAAAATAATTAAGATAGATTAAAATTAATAACATAAATAGTTAGATAGACTCAAAAACATTCATGACCCTTGTCAATGAACTTCCACGTGTGCCGCCTTCGTCGCACGGAGAATATCAAGTCGATACTAAATTTCACGCCAGGTACCGGCAAGCATGTCGGCATCCACAGAGGCTATTGCGGTTGTCATTCTGGCTTTTAGGTCATCCATGTTCGACACTCTCTTCCTGTAAACGTTGTCCTTTACAAATCCCCAAAGGAAAAAGTCTAGCGGCGTTGTATCATGTGATATGGGTGGCAAAGGAGTTGGCCCAATCCATTTTCCTGTAAAATGGTCATTCAAAGAACTACGAACGATGGTACCCCAATGAGCTGGTGCACCATCTTGTTGCAAAACGACACGTGGCTGAAGCTCTTCTAGTTGTGGAAATACGAAGTTTTCCAATATGTCTAAGTATATGACTGATGAGACCGTCTTTTCTGTAAAAAAGAAAGTCCCAATGACTTGGTCGTGCATTAGTCCACACCACTTGGGGAATCCCTTTGTGCCTCACAGCATTCATGGGGTTTTCAGATCTCCATATGCGCACATTATGCCATAAGCAGACGATATTTAGAAAAGTACAGATATTTCGACTGGAAAATGAAATTATCTGAAATTAACCACACATGCAGAAGATTTTTACAAAAGTAAAGATATTCAAACCTGAAAAGGAAAATATATAAGTTATTCCATCAATAAATGCCATAAGTTTGTTTATATCTTGATTATTTTATGAGTTATTAAACATCAAAATGGGTCCGGGACTTTATAAACACCCTGTATGATAAATAAACTCGCATCAGTCCGAACCACAGATCTTTCTGTTTACTTACAAACCACTTGAATCACGAGAGTATGAATAGCGTAATGCAATAATTCCTCACAAATGGATGAAAAGTCTTCATTTATCTGATGATATGATTGCTTATATGTAGTCTTATCTTTGACTGTTATGATACCATAGGTCTTTGCCTGTAACGATAGCAGATAGTGTATGGCCCCACGTAATAAGCAATTAAGCTGGTAAGTCGTCATGACGATGCAGCTGCTTATTTCGTGGTTTCCTGTCCTGTCCTGTTACGATAACATAAATGAAAAATACTTTTTATTTAATTCTCATATTCATTAATCTAATTTTTTAGTACCTGTGTCCGACGACTGAAGACTTGGCACTCACTTTTGGTTCGTCTGTTAGATCTAAATAAGTTAAACAACGACATATTCTGTGTTTTAGCGATATGTAGCTGGATTTACAGGGCAGCTTTAAATTCGGCTCATATTACGAGTTTTTCTCTTTAACTGAATTTTTCCAGCAAACTGTAGCTCTCGGCTTACATGGATCATGTTATACTCGGAAACATGCGGTAGATTTGCTACTGCATAATGTATAATATTTTTTATGCTATCCTGTAGAATATTTATTGCAATTATTTCTTATTAAAATTATTTTTAAATGTTCTTATAATTTCTTCTTTACGCCCTAGTTACGCATAATTTTTTATCTAGCCCATTTCTCATATTTTATTATATTATCTTTTCATTTTTCATTCAGGTTTCGGTGGAAAAAATGGCGTCGAATGGGCGGAGCATAATTTCTTCTTTACGCCCTAGTTACGCATAATTTTTTATCTAGCCCATTTCTCATATTTTATTATATTATCTTTTCATTTTTCATTCAGGTTTCGGTGGAAAAAATGGCGTCGAATGGGCGGAGCAAAGAAGAGCCTCCATAAAAGCTATGAAGAATATTGGATTAGGAAAAACAAGATGGGAAGAATTAGTACAAGTAGGAAAAAATAATTATTTTTAGAACAATGTAGAATAGTGAAAGACTCCTAATGGCCAGACTCTTAACGGGCTATTTGTTTCATTTCAAATTTCCATTATCAAGTAAAATGTTTGTCAGTTACTATTTTCCGCGTTAAGTCGTTCGAATCTCTCATATGCAGCCTTATTTTCTCTGCAACCTTATCTACTTAGAATGTCTGAATGATTATTTTATAATTATTATTTGCTTAGAGTTATCTACTATTATTATCTACTTAGAATGTCTAAATGATTATACTATCTAAATGATTATTCTATAAGCTGTTGCGGAAACATATGCACTTGTTTAAGGCAGTCACAGAACCATCACGAGCCTGTGTGTGATCGGCAACAAAAGGGTTTGTGTGATCACAAAAAAGGCTATGATTACAGAATTATCCTATCGGATAAGCTAAGCTATTGTAATATATGCATTTTATTCAATGTACATGATGCATTTGCAGAAACATATGCATTTCATGAAAGGATAACAAAATTATCTATCATAAAGCTAAGCTAGGTATCTATCGCTTATAGGGACTATGAAACCAAGTTCGCCAACACGTAGAAATAACGCCAGATTCTGGTTTGCGCAGGTTACCGGCTATCGATAATACATATAGGTGGAGCTTATTTTCAAAAATGTTCGAATTTAATATCCTTTTATCCCTGTTATATTGTTATCTGGATTTTCCTCCCATTTTGCGACGATGATGAAAATATGGAATTTACCGAGGAAGGAAGAATGTGCTATAAGTTTCTTCCTAGAGAAAGACATTTTACCACAAAACCATTTCTGCCCAAACGGCCATGCAGTGCGGTTACAAGTATGCAAGAAATACCGCTTGAGGTATAACCAAAGAATATGTATTGTTAAGGAAGAAAACTTCGCAGCAGCAGAAGTGGCTCCCTTCGAACGAAAAGGGAAACAGCTGCGCATGTGTGAAATATTTGTAGCCAAAAAGCGCCAAAGCTCGAAGCTGATGTCGAAGTTCGAACAGGTTCGACAGTCACCTTTATCAAGAGTTTAAAGCTGTGTAACTCCATTTTTTCCCCTCCATATCGACGGATATAAAATCAGACATCAAACTGCGATATGTATAAATGCAAGTTCAACAGCCAGTGAAAGTGAAACTTCACCTAATATTTCATCCTTTCTCAGGCCAAAGAACGATTCATCTTAACCCGTGTTCCTTAATTTCCTATACACATGGCGGAGGAGGAAAATCTCGGCTAGGTCCGGTACATCACATAGGGGAAATTCTCGCCAACAAGTTCCGTCGCCAAATCCCTTGGCGAATGTTCCCTTTTCTTTCTAGCGGCATAGAAGACAAACTGGTTTACATTACGTCTATGGAGCCTTTCTTTCTTTACATAGTCGTTCTTTGCCTCTGGTAGCGCTAGCTTCTGATTCTGTATTTATTGCTGGTTAGAAATGGCTTAACTGCTATTACTTTGCTGCCACCAGACTTCGACGCGGGTTTAGGTTTATCTGAGGCTTGGGGAAAATTCTACTGCTTTGTTCATATCTTTGAATTTCAAGTTTAGGTTTTGTTATTTGAGTTACCGCCCGAGCGAGGTGTAATTTGTTAGCGTCAAGTCGACGCATTGTGAATTTTAAAGCATATAGTAAAGGTTTCTTTAAACCCTTTTCTTGTCTGGTTCCTGCACTTACTTCAGCAGTCACACTGAAAGGTAAGTGACTAGACATTACGGGTTGCTTCCAAAATAAAATTAACTGTTAATTAAATTAAATAAAACTGCGCATAACTGGAGCGTACGTAATTGGTATTTCGGAAATGTATTTCATATTTTGCTTTTATTAAAAGTTTTAATACTGAATCAGTTTTTACTTTCTTCTTCTTGTCCTTTAAAGAAGATTGAAGAAATTTGAGAAATGTTTAGAATTCGAGTTCGAGTTCTAGAAAATTAAGGATTTATCCTTTCTTTAATTATAGACCATTTATAGAGGATGCACGGATAACCTGCAAAACGGATAATCCGCATATGTATAACCGGCATTCAGTTGATGTTTCACACTTAATGTGTATGGAATAAAAAGTTTGCGCTGTAAATATTTTTCTGCCTACACACTGTATCAAAACTTTGGAAACTTTTAATGGAATTTTATTTTTTAAGATATTCTACATTTTGTTTTCAGGTATGCGAGATACATGCATACATACGTACATCTGCACAGACGACAAGAAAAATTCTCTTCAGAATCCATTTTAAATCAGTTTTATAATTTTTTGGGGAAAAAGAGACCTTTATTCTGTCCTTACGTGCAGATATCACTCAAAAACATCATTAAATGGCATTTGATAGCGGTCAAAATGGATGTTTTCGTTGAAATATGATGCACGAAATTTTTCGCTATTACAATACTTCCTTTTTACTTCGTGCAAGGAAGTAAAAACGAAATTTACAAAAAATTGTTGTAAACTCACCGTGGATAATAAATAATGAAGAAAAACAAATACACAGTTACGTAAACGGCACATCAATGTAAACTTCTGTATTAACTTTTGATGAATTAGGAAATATTTCTAAACATATCTCTAAGTTCCCTCAACTATTTTTTTATTAAAGCCGATGGAAATGTAGTTTTATTTGCAAATGCCCTGATGGCTATTAAATTTGCTATACCATGAAGTAAAGGAGTTGGCAGACTGGTGTTTATTTTGAAATTTACTATAACAGAAGGATGAAAAAATAAACTTCAGGTAAGTTTGAGGTGCACGACATTCGGAGTACTAAGAGCATCCGCCTTTAGCAGCAGTATCAGTTATTATATGACTGGACATGTAGTCAAAAAAATTTTGGATGGTAGTGGGTAAGTAAGTACTACAGTCCACGAGGCTTCAGTTTCATGCCAGAGTCATCTTTCACTCAAATGTTAACGTGTGTCTTTGTTTAACGTTAACTACTGTTGTATGTTATTACGTATGCTCACTTGTCTCACAGGAACATCAGCCCAAGCCCACGAAATTGCTCATGGCAAAGAGCGCAAGATGCGCCTGTCGTTGGCAACAGCCTTGATCGCCTTACAGATGACAGTGCCATTTAGTTCAGTTCCGCTCCCAATTTTGACAAAGAGCACTCCCGGGGGGACGGGTCCGAGGGTTTTTTATCCCTCTCCCCTTCCACCAAACTACATGAGAGGACTTTCGGCTCGCCGCATCTTTAGAGTGACGCCATGTAGCACCGATACTATACATTTACAAACATCCATGCCTTCTCTGGGATTCGAACCCGGGCTCTTCGGCACGGCAGTCAGCGACTCTAACCACTATACCAGCTGAGCGGCACTGTTGACTATTTATCTAGTTCAGTTACAGAGTTGGAGAATGCACCAATCAAAGTAGAAATCGAATACTCTATCGTCTGAGGAAACGTAATACAGTGTGACCAGATACGGTCTTGCAATATACTATTGAAAGGCGGGACGATGGAAGCCCCGAAGATAGCAAGTTCGAGGTATTAAAAATTCAATGATTTAACAGTGGCTGGTCCAAGTACCAAATATCCGGACTAGGTATGAAAGGGATATACCCCCCATGGTACCCTATTTCCTCAATCTGACTGCTGGGCCAGTACTGCGATAAAGAAGGCAAGCTTCCAATATTCCTTCTCCTTATTGCCTTCAAACAGAGAGACGGCTATTAAGATTCTCTAAGCAAAAGTGAGATTCTTCAGAAAAGTCCATCACACCATTGATGAGTCTATGCGCATTATTAAACGTACCATTATAGACGCTGATCTCTGGAATGCAGCCTCTAGGGAATTGAAAGAATTACCGCCTTGCTGGATATCCGGTACATTGCGAACAAAGTCCCCCCTTACATCCAGACACTTTATGCGCAGTTTTTCTACGAGGATCCGTCATATGGCCGTACGATCTCCTCCAAAGCTCCACCTCGGCACGCTGAACGAACGGAAAAGTTTCCCAGGGAGAAAGTGGCGAACGGACCAACTAACGAGCTGCGCAAGGTTTCCAATACGGAGATAAAGTAGATCTTGTAGTACATTTAACATCTGGCACATAAAATCGTTTTCAGTTATCCGGACGCTGCTTTTGTCTGGCAAGGAACAGTAATACTGTTCTCTCGTTGGAGTAAGTCGGCGTGTGGCGATTGAACTCTTATTGGTGTTGGTAGGAGTTTTTCTTCGTATATGAGCCAAAACACGACTTTCAAAACAGAAAACAATCAATAAACTAGATTATGGAATGCAAAATTGCCTTTTCAGCCTGCCTTCTTATAATGGCTCGAAATATTATCACTCTTATATGCAATGTACAAAGGCCATGATGTACTAACAACCCAGCGTATTCTACCTTTCATGACAATTTCATATTTGTATTGCGCTTCTTTCATGATCAGTAATTTTAGAGGCCAGCAGAGTATTTTACGTGTGCCAAACCACATAATAATTCTTTTCTATTGTGAGAACGGAAATTTCTCACACCACGCAGTTCATCATCATGGACACTATCGTAACATTAATCGGAATCGCAGAACTACACGTGCTTATAAAGACTTGCCAAACGGTTTTCTCCCTCTCTTTATGTTTCCTACGGCGCGAAGGAGTATGGAGGGCTTGCCCTTGCATATCTCGCACGCCTGGAATCATGCTTTGTTTAGATGGAAAAGAAAGAGCGAAGCAGCCGGAGAATTGCACAAGTTATCCATAAATGATTATGTTGAAAATTAATCCACCTTAAAGTATTCATGCTAAAATTTAACTCATCTTGATGTAACTTATTTGTGCAATGTGTTTTTTGCATCGAGAAATTGCTGCTATTATCATCGTCTCGTAATCGTTACCTTGTGATGAAATAAGAATGTGTAAAAAATAATGATCTAGGCGTATGAAAAGCAACATCTGCAAAGTGTGCTCATAACGTGGAGATATTTCCAGTGTGAAAAGTGAGCGCTTGAAATTAGATTTAGATTTTGCTTTCTAGCTTCACAAGACGGTGCCGTTCTTATGTTTTTGTGTGCTATGTTATCAGTTTGATACATTTAATCCAGATAATGCTTAACTAAAAAAGTGAGATTGAGGAAAGAAATTGTTCTCTGAAGTTTTTATGCTGTGTTTTTGGGTAAGTGAAGCATTTTATTATTCTTTATATTAAGGGACAACTCAACGTACAAAATATCGTTTTTCAGGCAAGCTGTTATTGGGCACATGTAATTTGAATTGGATACTTTTAAGTATTTAGTTTAATAGAGATTTATGCACAGTGTCACATCTATAATAATTCTTTCCATAATAATTCTACTCTGTATTTCAACCAGGAAGAAATCAATGAGTTGGTGAATCTGATACAACAAGAGAATGGAAGGGCCTTGGATGTCTCTGAGATTTTCTCATCTACGTTTGCTAACAACATAATGACATTGCTGTTTGGAAACCGACTACCTCTTGGCCACCCGGCTACGATTGCAGTGAGTGAATATGTCGATTCGGTAATAAGATCGTTTCCTTCAGTATCAGCTGCCGCCGTTTTCCCCTGGTTGGTCAAACTATTTGGGAAAATTGGAACCTACAATGATTCCATACCTCTGAAAAAATTATCCGAATTCAACCAATTAATTACGTGAGTATTTACCTTTCTTTGAAGTAGACTTACCAGACTGATTGTTCATAATCTTTCAATAATCCGTAATCAATTAATTTCAATAATCGTTCAATAATTCAATAATAGATAATAAATCTTTCAATAATTGAAACTAAATGTACTTCTGTAATAACACAACTCTCTTGGCATAGTTAGGCGGTTTTTTATAACAAAAGAAAAAGAATGGCTACACATAACTGAAAAAAATTATTTATTGCATGAGTATTAACTACATTTAAATTACGTACTTAGCCCAAAAATCAATCATTAATCCTAATTGCAAGAGGATTGTTTTCTTATGTTTTAGTGGAAACTTCGATCGCTTTAGGAACAGATTCATTGAGTACTGATAGCCTTTAACAGCTTCGCATCAAAATATATATATTACATTCAGGAAGATGGTGCAGATTAAAAAAATTGAAAAAATCTCAAAATTTTTCTATAACAAATGCTTTGGGACTTGGAATACAACAAAAAGAGCGTATATTGATGCGACGACGTCGATATTTAAAATTTTAAGGATTGTTATGAATATGTATGCCAAAGTGTGGTGCATTCTGAAAATTTATTGACCTTTAATAAAGTCGCATCGGTAATATATAAGCACAAACTGAATATCCAAGACCTATAAAAAAGAATTCACACAACTGAAACAAGCTATTTTAGAAACACTGGCAGTTTAAAATAAATAATTTTTAAACATTTGACTTAAATGTGCAGAAATAGAAATGTCTTAATTTTTATTTCAATAGTTAATCTCGATATAGTATTTATAAATTTACATAACTGCGGAACAAACAAACATAATAAAACTAAAGAATATTCAGGACATGGCATAGTGTCTGGCTCTATGCACAGCATAACATAGTTTGGGCATATGCAAAACATTATATGTAAAACATAATAACATTTCTTAAACATTTCATTGCAATTTATTGCCACCATATTGATTTAACTGATGTAGTCATATACATTGTTGCAGTACGGTATGCCAAATAGAAAGTCAGGTAGAAATACTTGGATGATTTCATCCGAGGTCAAAGCATTGTGAAGTTGCAAAAAGTTCTAAATGTGACTAGCGTAATAAAGAGTTTTTGGGTCGCCCACAAACATATCACAAACTTGGGCATCATTTCGAATGATACAAGCATTCATTTTAGAATTTTAAAGGTTTAATAGTGATTGTCCACATGCAATCACAAGGAGGAGGATCGAGGTGATTTGCTACTAAACTCGCAAGCCACATTGCAAGCACATTTAGCATTGCCTACCCAGAAGATTATACACAAGCTATTTTTTCACCCGGCGACAACCAATTGTACCGATATGGTATGCCTATCCAACCGAGATGGCATTTCTGTAGTGCCAAGAAAATAAAGATTGAAGAACTGAGTTATGGTGTCAAGTAATTTTAACAGATGACAGCCGATTTAACCTTACAGATGATTCCGAATATTTAAACAATTACAGAGGGTGCAGAACATGCAGTTACCCCTACAACGTTGTCCAAAGATATCGGTTTGGAATTGGATGTGTTCTCACTGAAAAGGTGTAATGGCTAGCGAACGTACGAAATCACACACCTTCCAGGAGACTCGGTTACTAGTGATTGTTTATTGCACAGAAGTTCCCTTTCTCACGTGCAACAAAAGATGCCGGTGGCCCTGTGTCCTTCTTCATGGACGACGAAGCTGCACCTCATTTAACAATGGATTTTACTGAGGTATTACAGACCGAAGATATTCGGCTTTTGGATAGGCTCATATAGTTCCCTGAACTAAATCAAATCGAATACATGAGGGCAATTCTCGGAAGACTGCTGGCGAAGTGTCCTCGCTAGGCGTCAAATCTGCAGCCGCGATGGCGCTACACGAAAATACAAATATGGCATGATGCCCAGGGGATCATCGAGAACCTGATATTGAGAATGAACGGATGGTCTACATCTGGTCTCATATTTAGAGGTGATTGATTGTATTCTCTCCTAAAAACTGCAAGTTTGCTAATTTGCAAGCTTTTTTTGTCGAGTATTATATAGATGTTTTTGTCTTCTATCTTGCTGTTGTCGGAATTTACTTTTAAATAAAGGACTTCTGCAGCCTTTTGGATTGTTTTCTTGGTTAGTATAGTTCAGCTTTCTAAAGTCTTACACCTCGAAGATGATATAGCATGCTTTATATCTATTTGAAACATGCTACGCAATGTTACATATGCAAACGTTTTCCATCCGTAGTTTCTGCACTAGTGTATCGCAAAGTTCTGTACGCTTGCCTTTTGTGCTATGGACGGAAGCACCCCGTGCTTACCATTTCCTACATTCGCTACACACAGGACTGCAAAGACAGAACTCCCACTGCATTTTATGTAATACATAACAATCGAAATATTAAGGTCACTTAGAGTCTCACACAAATGACTGCCCAAAAAATCCCATAATCTATAACATATTTGCTTGCTTTAATATAATTTTTATCTAACTGTTGTGTACTTTTTTCATATTAGCTGAATATTCGTTTAATCGGCTTGGTTATCTTGGAGTTTACTGCTCTATTATTTTAATCTTATTTTTGCTTTTACCGTTTTTTCATATTTTTATGCTCGTTATACTTTACGTTTTACAGTAAAATGATTATGAACAGAAATGAGAAAGAAAGCGATGATAACTTCGTAGACACATACTGCAATGAAATGAAACTGAATATTAAAAGCAAAATGACCACCAGCTTCACAGGTATGTTAATTATGCTCTGATTTGTTTAGTTATCTATGAGAGATTATACACCCTCATGTTTGGTTTGTTTGATTATGGCAAAGAAGGCGAAGGCTATCTGCCTTATGTGAAAGATGACTTTGTGGAGGACATTTTGAGAAAATTGGCGCGTATTCATGTTGCACATAGAGGAAACCGCATATGCGTGGTCCGCATAAACTGTCGCGCACATTTGTAGGAAAATTGTAAGACTATGTTTAAGCTGTTGTATTTCGGTTAGTTACATATGATGATGAATGATGATTATAGTGAAATGATTTCTGTTTCCTTTCGAAACGCGCAGCTTAACGGAATCCTCTTTTTGCTGTTCTGGACATTGAATCAATGGATAGGGATGTGGAACTGTAGTTCAACCGGTGAACAACTGCAGTTATCCACGAGTTGATTTTCTGAAAGTCGTATAAAAAAAATATCAGATTTAGAACAGAGATTTTTCCTAAGGATAAACCGCTTTAGGAAGAACGAGGAGATTTTAATTGCTTATGCTCTTATGATACCAAGACGTTAAATATCCTCAAAGTAAACAGTGATCCTGTGATGTAACAAACAACTGAACATGGCAACATAAATACTTTTCTTTCCCTTGTCAGTTAATGTACAGCACATTTTTTTGAATTATTGTTATTAATAAATAAAAAATATTAGTTTTGTAAGCAAAATTTTGTATAGTACACATTACGCATGTGAATCATCCGTTAGTCAAATTTGTATCAAAATAATGGATACTAGTACTAGATGCGTTCTATTTTTGCAGGGGGAAAATACTTTAAATTAAAAATTTAAAAAATCTGAAAATCTTGAATGACGTTGTAGAGATTTATATATATTTTAAATAACCAATTTAATTTAATTTGAAGTTTCTTTCGCATAAGCCTTCATTCCCCTAATTGTCAATGCCAGGATATTTAAATTTGGTAGCGCGTGTGAAGTAATGCAAATTCTACCAGTGGGAGAAAAGGTTTAAGTACCAAGTTCTAGAAGGGGAAGTTAGAGAGTGTGGGCAAACTCTGTGCTTGTTGTAGCGTAAGCTTCGGTTTAGCATTTATTGCTGGTTAAACGAGAAGTAACGGCTATTATTTTGCTACCACTAGATTATCAACGCTCTGGTAGGAAACAAGATAGTCTGAGCCCTGTAGCGTAATTCTACTGCTTGTGAATATCTTCAAATCTTTAGTTTAGTCCTTACTGTTTCAGTTACCGCCCAAGCAGAGACGTAGTTTGTTAGCGTCAAATTGACCGCATTATAAATAATTAAAGAATGTAATAAAGGGTACTTTTAACTCTTCCTCTGCGCAACCACTACTCTTCCAGTTTTCACACAGCAGATAAGCAAGCAGACTCTACAACATTATTATAATCCTCGAGGTTGATCGCGAATTAAAATAAAGAGGTTAGTACATCTTGCGCTTTAACTCCCAGTTTGACGATTATCGCTCAGATAATCAAGTAGACCCTACAACGTTATAATCCTCGAGGTTGCTCGCGAATTAAAATAAAGAGGTCAGTATATCTTGCGCTTTAACGCCCAGTTTATAGATTATCGCTCAGATAATCAAGTAGACTCTACCACGTTATTATAATCCTCGGGGTTGCTGGCGAATTAAAATAAAGGGGTTAGTACATCTTGCGCTTTAACGCCCAGTTTGACGATTATCGTTCAGTTAACTGAAAAGTATCGAGAATTTTTTTCTTTTATGAATAACATTATGTGAAAACATTACAGAAACCTATCTGCGTGGCAACACTCAAACTCTGCTAATCGGAGGCAGTGATACAACAAGATCCAGTCTTACATACCTGCTAATGGCAGTGGCACAGTTTCCTGAGATACAAAACAAAGTGCATGAAGAACTGAATCATGTACTGGGAAGAGACGGATGTATCAAATGGGCTGAGCGGTCAAAAGTTCCCTATACTTATGCAGTCATCATGGAGTCCATGAGGTGGTACACATTGGTGCCTGTAAACACTCTTCGAATGTAAGATTTTTAGATTTTGAAAACTTAGCTACATTTTATTGCCTTTGTAAAATCTTTTATATAATCATTTTTAATACTTGTGCACCGACTTAAAAAACAGGAGGTCAGTTTTATAGCTGCCATTTTACTCGGCCGATTGACGAAATTCAATTCGCGTTTTTCATGTCTCGAGAAAATGACTTGAGATATATATCAGATTTATGTACACTGCGTAATACTGGACCGATTGATGAAATTCAAATTGCGTTTTTCATGTCTCGAAAGCGCGACATAGGATATATATTAGATTTATATATAGCATTGTCCTAACATATTTATTTTGACACAAAATAGGATTTTTTCTGAAATAACATACCAATTTTTTTTCCATATTTCGATTCTCCGACTCAAATTATGCCTAGATGTTAAATTTTGTAATTTTTGGTGAGAAATTTAAAAATTTATCTTAGCGAATTTTCTTTCAACTTGCGCCAAGAATAATTCACTTGGCAAACTTCTTAATTTATAGCAACCTATTTTCCTTTCCTTTTTTTCATTCTTCACGAGCGGAAAAATAGTCACCGTTCATACTTTCAAATAACTTTAACAAAGTGCGTAAATCACATTTTAGTTATTATCGCTTATAATAAATACACCAAATTTCAAAACGCGCCAAAGTGTAAATTCACGTATATCTTAGTAAATTTTGAATAAAAACTCTAATTTTTTGCATGTATGCTTAGAAATACATCTACTTTAAGATGATGGCAAAAATTTTATAGGTTACAATTCAAAATTGTTTTCGAAAAAATTATTTAAAAATATAAATTTTAAAACTAAATTGTAAAAAATGGGCGAATTTTATTTGGAATGAACCTAAATTTCGAAATGGGAAAGGAAGAATCAAATAAGTTTAATAAAAAAAGAGATATTAATAAATAGATACGAAATTCAATTAACACGGAGGCGCTAAAATTTTGAGAGCTAACTTTTGAAAAACTACTCATGCGATTTTTTACAAAACTTGCCAGTTTGGCATACTTCGAGTCGTAGAATCGAAATATGGAAAAAAATTGGCATGTCATTTCAGAAAAAGTCCGATTTTCTCTCGAAATACCTATACTAGAATAATGCTATATGTAAATCTAATACATATCCTAAGTTATGCCTTCAAGATATGAAAAACACAAGTTGAATTTCATCAATCGGCCCAGTAGAACGGGAGATATATAGAGCTGTCTTCTTCTTCTCCCCCCCCCTGCAGTGTAAAGCTTTGTTCTAAGATGGGAATTTTTACATAAAATCGAACTTTTATTGAAATGACATGATATTTTTTTTCTCATTTCGATTCTGAGACTCAAATTATGCCCAAAAACCAAATTTTATAAAATCTATTGAGAAACGTACCGAATAATTCCAAAATATTGTTTCGCTCATTTTTTTCCCTTTCCGCTTCCATTTGGCAAACTTCTCAGTTTATGTTAACCTTTTCGTTTTTCTTTTGGAAATGTGTGGTAAATTGTCTCTGTCTTTATTTTTTGAGTATATTTTTATTTTATAATACATTTTTTAACCAAAATTGTTGCGTTTAGATTTTTTTAAATTTTTAAATTAATTAATTATAATCGTTTGAGTTTAATATAATTGAAATATAGTTCTTCCAATGTTTATTTTAAAAATTTCCATTCATTCAGCACTTTAAACATGTTTATTCACATAAATGTTTTTAATTTGTTTTTATACATTTGTAGAACATTCCTTTCGAAAAAATACGTTGTGGCCCGATATTCGTCACAATGCTTTTGAAAACTACATTCTTCATTAAAAGCAAAAATAAAAAAATTAAAGTCTAGTTAAAACGTCTTTCAATGTGCTGTTCAGAAAGGATATGTGAATGAGAAAGATGTATAATACATTTTAATTTAGAATGCTATGCATACAATCAATTTTCCACAGTTTTATCATTGTGCCATTGCTTTACACAGTTTTATCACCCTATATTTAGCTTGTTAAAATACTGTCCACGTTTCAGAACGAGTTCAAATTTTTCCTTTTTTAAATAACTGGAATCAAATAGCATAACATAAACAAGAATAAATGTTATGCAATAAATAAATAAATAAAATTTTGTAATCTTCTTAATGCCTTGAATTTTTCTTCTGTATGGTTTATTGCGTCAAGAAAGGCTTAATGCATTAATGATTTGAGAGATTCTGCCAGATACATCTACAATATTCTCCATTTTTTATTCGCTGTATACAATAGTCACTTTTGCAACAGCTCGTATGCTGTGATATTCTTACGACTTGAGATGTCACCTTCCCTTTCACGAGTAACACTTTATTATTTATTAACCAATGTTTAGTGAAAGCTGAAAACTTCATTTTCTGTATTATGAAAAAATCACTTAATATTGATGAAGTACATTTACTTTTTTTGAAAATTGAATCATTATTTAAAATTAAATTAATAGTTAGTGATCTATTTTCGTTTAAGAGTTGCTTGAAAGATATTTTTTATTTAAAAGCAAAATACAGGGACTCCTTTCTTATATTTTCCGCAGACGACACGTCTGAAAATAGCTCATACTTCTGAAAAATAAACAAACATCATAGTATTGATAATTATAAAAGAATTCTGTAAGAAGACCGCATTCTAACCCAACAGAGATCATCCAATGTTACCAACAAATATTAGAAACCAAAAATGTTACAAATCAATTTTTTTAAATTTGGTTGCCGCGGCCCCCCAAATTGTGTAATTTAAAGTTCTTTATATTTTTAATGGGCCAAACGAGTTATATTTCAGGTTCTTATTCGATTAGAAAAATAATTTTTATAGGAAAAATGTTAATCATTTACTCAACGTGATTTGTATGGTAAACCACATTACGTGATGGCTATTATGTTAACAAATACTTTGAATGGTCTATCAGAGCGGTGTTCAAACTTTATGCAAGTGCGATCCCATAAAAATGTAAACGAGTCCAAAAAATTGGTCGACTCTTATTTACACTACCCGACATTGAAAATGCAACACCAAGAAAGAGTGCTCCGAAAATTATGCAAATTCCAGGGTAGACGAACGTCACGGAGTTATGCGAATGATGTGAAATGCGCAGCTGTCCAGCGCACATTGAAGAAGATATAACAGAAGGAACCTGCAGAATGCTCAATTTTCGTACCATTATTTCTGCTAGGGAAATCATCGTAGAAAATTTGTTCTTGTCTCAGAAGACGCATGTAATAGCAGAGTTTGCCAGGCCATTGTCAAAAGAGGTATTTCCAGCAGACATACGATTTTAAAAGGGGCATTGTGTTTGGACTGAGAAGGGCAGGTTGGTCCATACGCCAAATCTCAGCTGACGCACACCTGGACGCGTTCACAGTGCATCAGCTTGGTAACGATTTTGGAACAAGAAAATGTGGCAAGTTCGAGGGGTGCCGGTGTAGTCAGAGTGACGTTAGCGGGCGTGGATCGACGCATCTGCCGACAAGCGGTGGCGCACATGCAAGCCAATTCTACTTCCATTTTGCAGCATATATAAGACACCCTGGACGTTCCCATATCGAGCAGAACCATTTGTCGTCGATTGGTGCTTAGTGGCCTGCACTCGTGGCATTCATTAAGAAGGTTGCATTGACCTCACATCATAGACATCAACATCTGCAATGATGCCAGGCTCGAACAGTATGGCAGACGCAATGACACAGGGTCGTATTCTCACATGAGTCACGCTTCTGTTTCTCCAATGATAGTTGAAACGTACGAGTGGGGCATCGATGTGGAGACAGGTCCAATCCGCAGCAATTGTGGAACGTCCCAACGCGCGACAATGCGGTATCATGGCTTGGAGCGCAATTACGTACAATTCCAGGTCACCTCTAGTTCGTATTCAGGGCACTATGACGGCCCAACGATGTATGAATCATGTGCTGCACCGTAAACACTCCCCTGCCTTCAGAGAGTGCCTAGTCCCCTTTATCAGCAGGATAACGCCGCACCACACACTGCTCGCATCAGCCAATGCGCTCTGCAAGCCCTGACCACCATTCGCTCCTGATGTCTCACCAATCGAACACACCTGGAATGTGATTGGACGCCATTTGTCCATCAGATTTTTTTAAACATAAATAATTAAGCTTGGAATACAATAAAATAATTTTATATCGGAAAACGGAAGTTTTAAGTTTAGAAATATGAACAAAATTTTCTGAAAATATTAGAGGGATCTCTTTCAAAAGATTGGCAGACTTCAACGGGCCAGTAGTTTATTCGCCGGTGAGTGTTTGTGAAATTACTAAACAAAATTTACAAATTTTATCTAACTTTGTTTTCTTTTTAAATTTTTCGTCTTTTAGAATATGATCTGCTTAGATAATTTAGAAAATTGGACACAAAATAAATTTTTATTTGTTTTTTCTAGAGTTTTCACTGTTTCTGTTTATAATTAATTCGTAATTTTGTCAATGTAAAAGTATTAATAAACGTCATTTATACATAAAGTCACTTAATCGTACAAAGATGTACTAGTGACTATTCTTCTAGTCCGGGATGCATTTAACTATTTTTATTGGAAACACCGGGAATGGGTTAGAGGTTCTATTATTGGCAGGTTTTCCACATATACTAAAGATAGGATCCCTTCTGATTGTTACTAAGTGACGTATATATTGTTACTTAAACTCTATTTAATAATTTCTAAAATACAACAGCTAAATATTAACAGAACTGCTGCTTTGCAGATGTATATTCTTTCTGCTGTAGACAAAGTTAGATTGACTGCAAATACAGGAAGTTAAATGTCTTTTTCTTAAACAGATCTTAGGCGCGTATTAGTGTAAATGGTATACCTGCGAGCAAATATGTCTATAACTAGAATTTTTAGACTGTTTGCGAGTTAAATTCTTACATATTATGTGAATATATAAATATTTATCAGTGATTTTCATTGGACTTCGATAAGTTAATTAAAATGTTTGCTGCTCAAAAAGTAAGACATACGAAGATTTAGAAAATGCAGAAAATATTACCTAAAGAGAAAAAAAAATAGAAAGGAAAAAATACTATGTGATTTTTAAGTAACAAAATTATGAGGATAAAAGATAAATTGTAGGAAAAGTGATAAAAGTTAAATAATAAATCAGTCTAAGTATTATTTAATTCAATGTGTTCAACATAGTACTGTAAAACGAAAAAGGATTAGAAGAAGTATGATTGAGGAAACTTTGAGGTAACTGATGCTTACTTTTTACGGGGTGATCAGCAAATAAGCCCTGATTTCAAAATTAAATATCTCTACAACAAAGATCGATAGAATTATGCGGTAAACTGTACGTTTATTAGCAAAACTGTAAAAATGGTGTACAAAAGTTTAGAAAATTTAGTTATGAAAATCGTTAACAGATGGCGCTCTGCACCGAAAACTCTTGATAATTGAAACGTAACGTTCAGTAATTAGCGTTTCTCGTACGAAAAAGGGTCCGATAATGCCTCTGGCGCATACCGCTGCCCATGCCGTAACTTTAGGCGAATGCAGCGCTTTCTCTTCATACAAATGAGGATTTTCGGAACCCCAAAATCTCCAGTTTTGTTTATTGACGATTGCATTCAAATGAAAATGTGCCTTATCTGTGAACCAGATGCAGCCCACATCAAATTTGTCGTTGTCCATCATTGTTAGAATCTGATTCGCAAAGTCAACCCTTTGTTGCGCAGCTTTCGTGGGTATGGCCTGATGACTTTGGATTTTGTATGGAAACAGCTGTAGGCTATTTTTTAATATTTTTTGCGTGCTCGTGTACTTCAAACCTGTCTCTCATGCAATTTGTCGAATGCTTTTCCTAGGATTTTGCTGAACAATTCAGGAAACTTTAGCTGCATTTTCAAGAGTGACTACAGTTTGCCTAGGCCCAACGTTTCCCTTTCGATCATCAGCCACGCTGCCAGTCCGTTCGAATTTCGCTACACTATTTCACTTTCGAATACACTATTTCACTTTCTATGCTAACCTCTTTACTAGCCAACAGTCGTACTGATCACTTTCGGCTTCGAAGCACATTTTAAACGCCATTGATAGCTCGTTGCGATTAGAGCGTCATCTGTTAACGATTTCCGTAACTAATTTTTCTAAACTTTTGTACACCATTTTTACAGTTTTGCTAATAAACGTACAGTTTACTGCATAATTCTATCGATGTTTGTTGTAGAGATACTTAATTTTGAAATCAGGGCTTATTCGCTGATCACGCTATATAAATTTTTAAATTTTCCATGGAGAAATAATTATATATACTGATGTAACAGATGGAGTGACTCATCCTTTAAACGGCGCATCTGCTTTTCGGTCACGTGATGCGCGATTTACAGAACTATAAACATTTCTTTTTTCTTACAATCATGTGACTTAACGAACGTTAGTGGAGGATTTGGAAAGCTCAGAGCGAGCTATGTAACTTAAAACGCTCTTACATGTTATTACATTCTTATGTGTTAAATCATTAATAAATTAGTGTTCGTCGTACTTAATGGTCTTCATTATGTATATTAAAGCCCCGAGATTACTCTATAATGAATAAGAATAAATATATATGTGTATGTGTTAAACTACTATTTTAAGTTTACTGAAACCATGTTGGATTTTTCACTTTGTTTTGTTGAAAATAATATGCTTTTCGCTTAATGTTATGCTAGCATTATGTAATACATTTTTAATGTGTTCTGTTTTACTACTGAAAACTGCCTTATTTTTAAAACTAGTATTAACATAAAAAAAAATGTTCCACAAATACTTGTAATTTTTGCTTTAGAAACAAAATGATTAGTAATAATGAATTATGTTACTGCCTAACCATACCATAGGAAGCATAATTTTAAAAGAGACCCTGTTAGGAAGCTGAAGACTGCATTATTTTTAAAACTAGTATTAGCATACAGAAAACATTTTCCACAAATACTTGTAATTTTTGCTTTAGAAACAAAATGATTAGAAATAATAAATTAAATAACGGTCTAACCATACCATAGAAAGCATAATTTTAAAAGAGACCCTGTTAGGAGGCTCTCGTCTCCGAACATGCAGGGGACCCGAAATTATTTAAATCAGCCTGTTTTCTACAGAACGGTAAGTGTAAAAATATCATCGAATTTGCAGAATTGGTTATACTGATGGGAATATTCGAAACATTAAAGGAGTCCATCAAAATGGCCCAATGAAAGACACTGTGGAACAACGCGACAAGTGAATTTATTTGGCATCGAATTCATAAAGTTTGTTCGTAAAGTGACAGTTTTCTTGCCATTTCATATTACATCATAAATTTTAGATGGCAGAAATGGCCATACCATAGTGCTAATTTTAATGAAATTCTTTGTCAAGTAATCTCAAAGCTTGAGCTCGTAATTTAAATTCTTATATGTCATATTTGTAACTTGTATCTTTTAGATATCTAATTTAATTAAATAAACAAAGAACCACCGGAATGGTTGGTTAAGCTTTAACGGGATCTTTAGGAAGTTTCGGCTCGGCGGGAAAGTATGTTAAGTACCGTTATTCGTATATTAAGTTACTAGCCGCTTCGCGGCCAGCCTTCGTCTGGCTTTTAAGTGTACCGGAAAAATGCCTAAAGAGAACACCAAACATTAAATTTGAAAACTGCACAGAATTTTACTCTGCATAACAATTTTATCGAAAAAGAAACAAAGAACAACGTTAAAAAAATTCAGTTAAAAATGCATTACATATAAAAAGCATACAATGAAATAAGCAATATCCCTTAATACAAATATTAATCATCCTAATAAATAAATTAACCAACTTCCTGCTGCCTTCTCTAGACAAACGTCCAGTATCCAAGAGAAACATTAAATTTAAAAACAGCACAGAATTATCGCCCTCATTTTTCCGTGCTGATATCAGCAACAATGACTGTGTGCCATTGTTGTTCATATAATGAGAGAAAATTATCAATTTGAT
>KK121069.1:180089-219184 GCA_000611955.2 Stegodyphus mimosarum
AATTCTCCTGAAGAAACGAACTGAATTTTATCATTACAGCCTCAATGGCAGATTGACCAAGAATTTTCTACAACATGAAAGCTATGCCAGAAGATTGCCTAAATTAGTGCTGCATCAAATTTTCACTAATTTTACGATAGCCTTAAAACTTCAACTTTTAGATTCTGCTCATGTCCTCTACTTCAAATTCATGATATGCTCACTACAAGATATGCACAACGCCTCATGTTGATATACACAGGGTATGTTCCTCGCCCAGGAACCTGAGAAGTGACTGCGTCACCTAATATAGCTAAAGCACGTAACTCATCAATTCATCATTTTGCTCATTTGCACTCTTACAAAACTTCAAATGCCAGACTTAAATTAATGCAAGCGTACAGCCTTAAGGCTAGGTACTTGTTCAAAAATGAAATGATTCGATTCGAGCTCAAGCATTTCTCTACCTTCAGCGCTCTTAGAAGCACTTAAATCAAGACAGTCGGAACACAGCACGCAATTATTGTATGCTAATAGCGCCTTAATGTGGAACTTGGAACCTCCAACTAGGATCAGTTTCGCGTTTCTTAAGTCTTATACACACAAGATATTCTTTATAAGTTCATTCGCATGGCGAACTGTAAATGTAAAGCTTCTGCACTGAAGATAAGGTGAACCTTATTCTAAAAATAGAAAACGGCTGCAGTCAAATCTATACCTGCCAGAAATGCAATTTATCTAAATTTGCATCTCGTCCCATTCTAATTTCAGCTTGCCGAAAAAAATTTTGGGTGCAAGTAAAAAGTTCATAAATGTAGAGATGTTAAAGAAGAATTATTGAAATGGTTAATCATTCAAAGAAGCCATTCCCCTGCCAGTATCTGGACAAATGCTTCAGATAGGGCCACAGACACTAAAGTTGGATGTCAATTTGCCGCGGGCACTTTTATTTTCGTTTTACCCTCCACAGACTGGAAAATCACGAATGGCAAATGTAGTAACTGCACGTAAGAATAGTTGCAATAAAAATCTAATCAAATTTTGTGTTTAAATTACATTTATTGTTAACTTCTTTTGGTGGATGTGGCAAAGCTAATGAAATTTTGTTTTCTGTATTCTTCATTTAATTTTTACGTGTTTTCAGGATATAATGAATTTTCTTATCGGATCGAATATAGCGAACCAAACGTTCCGTCTCTTGAAGTTCATTGCTGCAGGATTCGACTGTATATGAATTTATCTGTTTTTTGTATGCAATATTATAGCTGGCTGCTGCACTAGAATCACCGACCGTTAAGATTTGCAAGAATAATCCCATTTGTTTATTTTCAGTGGATGTACACTGCTCGACATTGAAAATGCAACACCAAGAAGGAGTGGTCAGAAAATGATGAAATTTGGAAAAAAGACAGAGACAGCAAGCAGCAATAAATGATCTTTATTTCAAAATGATAGTCAGAATACAGAGCGAGAACGGCGTCGGCGCAGTAGGATGTAGGACCACCGCGGACAACGATGCACGAAGAAACATGTCTAGGCATAGAGTCAATAAAAGTGCGGATGGTGTGAGGGATAGATCAACCATTTGCAACAGTTCGTCTTCTGAACAAGGCAGAGGCAGAGTCTGCAAACGGCGTCCAATCACATCCCACACATGTTCGATAGGTCAGGAGAATACGTTGGCCAGGGAAGCATCTGTATACCTTGCAGAGCATGTTGGCAGATGCGAGCATTGTGTGGTCGGGCGTTATCCCGCTGAAAAGTTTCATTAGGCAGCCCCTGAAGGTAGGAGATTGCCACCGGCCGCAGTTTATTATCAAAGTATCGTTGAGCCGTCATAGTGCCCTGAATACGAACTAGAGGTGACCTGGAATCGTAGGCAATAGCGCCCCAAACCATTATGCTACGTTGTCGCGCGGTGGGGCGTTCCACAGTTACTGCCGGATTAGATCTGTCTCCACGTGTGCGGGAACTGTCACTGGATAAACAGAAGCGTGACTCATCTAAGGACACGATGTTTCGCCATTCTGTCATCCACATCGCTCCAGTCTGGCACCATTCTAAACGTTGGCGTCTATGCTGTGGGGTCAATGGCAGTCTTCTTAACGGACGCCGTGAGTGCAGGCCACGTTCAACCAATCGACGGGAAATGGTTCTGGTCGACACGGGAACATCCAGGGTATCTTGCACATGCTGCAGAATCGCGGTACAAGTGACTTGCGGGACTGCCAAGCTTGTCGGCGGATGCGTCGATCCACGCATGCTGACGTCAGAATGGCTGCACCTGCGCCCCTCCTTCTTCCCACATTTCCTTGTTCCAACCATGTTCGCCATAGCCGATGCACCGTGCTCGCATCGTAAAATTGTCTATCTGCTGGAAGTGCCTTCGTTGACGGCGGCCTGGCATATTGCCCATTCTGCAGGTCCTTCCCTTATATCTTACTTCACGTGCGTCGAAGAGCTGCGCATTTCACATCATTCGCATAACTCAGTGACGTGCGTCTTCTCTAAAATTTGCATAAATTTCAGAGCACATCTTCTTGGTGTTGCATTTTCAATGTCGACCAGTGCAATTTTTTTTCTGGTGACAAATTTAACGCGTTTGGAATTTAGAACTGGATACTAGAACTTATGCTTCATTATTTATCTAGATATATTAATTAAATGGTTTCACTTTTCATTTTTTGCAATCTCTTGTATAAAATATTATATACTAATGGAATTTTGTTTTATTAAATAGGAAAAAGAAGTTGTCCTGGTGAAATGGTGGCTTTGGTATCATTACTGCACTACTTTATCACTATAATGCAAAAGTTCAAAGTTCTACCAGAAGGAGAAAAAGTAGAGTACGGAACAATTCTTGGTCTCACTTGCCAACCGACGGATGTGAAACTTCGTTTCATTGCTAGAGAATAATTATTTGATGAACTCTGATAAATTCGATTTTTGAAAACTGACAGTATGACAATTAAAACAGGACTTACATTGAGCATTCAGGAGGGTTCAATGTTTTAATCGCAAATTTCAGCTTTTCTTCGGTGAAAAGGAATTACTCATTTTATAGCCTGGTTCCAAACAAACCTTTACAAATTTCCAAACTTAAGGACGAAATGTGCATTGTTTCTGGGGAAAATTGTAGTTGAAGATTCATTCCTTATTGACCCAACATTATGCAATTTTGATGTCTATTTGAACATTGTATCGTACTTGCGGACAATGTGTCGCCCCTGTGAACAAACATTGTGTAAATATATATGAAAATATTCCTTGTTACTATTTTTCTGACTGATTAGAAAACTTACATTTCAAAAACTAATGGGTAGGAGATTCCAAATTAACCGAAGAGGTCATCAACTACTACTGGATTAAGTCAGATTTGACTCCTTTTCGCTCTAGACGTCGAGCCAACGAAGCATGCGGAAATAATTTCTATAAAAAATTACATTTTATATAAATATTGGAACTCATGCATGCGTTACTTAATTAATATTACTTACAACATAAACAGAAAATCCTGGTACTCAAATTTAAAATAAAATTTCTCAGTAGGTGTAATAGGAAATTGGCTTAATATTATAAAATATTAATTGCCTACAACGATTATGTTAACATAGTTAAATAGCTTCCAAACAATAATGAAGTAAAAGTTTTAAGAATTTAAACACAAGTGTTTATCATATCCTGTTGCCGTATTTACCTACGAAATTTTAAGGCGCTCGCGCTGCAAGAAGTGTGTCGAAATTATGAACGAGTGTTGGTATCGTAGGACATTTTACTTTCGCAGAATAATTCATCACAAATTGCTAATACACTACAGATTCTCTTGAGTAAGTTTTCGTAGCATTCTGAAAAAGTTTAAGTGCATTTAAAATTTGAGATGAAACGTCCCGTTTAAATGTATCAAATATACAGTAGGACTACGGAGGGAAACTGAGCCGTAACATATATGATACGCTGGCAGTGAAGAGGTTAATAAAGCACAGGGAAGAGGAATAACGCATATTATAATTAAAGTGTTTAGTTAACAATTAGCCTATATTTTTTATCAAATTAGTTTTGAGAATAAGTTTATTTGCTTTTGTAAATTAAACTAGAATTTCAAGAACACGTTTCAAAGCAAAAAGAACAATGTGCTGTTTATGTCAGACTTGTATTTTGATAAGAGTCAAGTAACTGGAAATTAAAAGGAATATGCTTAACATATTTTGGGGAATAAGCAATTCATTTTTTAAAGGATTTAACGGCATTTGTATCTAGAGATCAGGGGTGGGCAGACGTCTCCAGGGTACGGGATACTTCTAATTTTTTCAAGGTGTTGCGGTTCCACCCAGTGGCGTAGGTGTGCTGAGCTAAAAAAAAGGTTTACAATATTTATTATAACTTAATAATAAATACGGAATATATACTTACCTAGCTTGTACTTACCTAGCTAACCCCAAAGCTGTATGTAAGCAAAGCGTCGGCACTTCCATACTATAACATGACGCCAAATTGCAGCGCCAAGCCACTGCAGTGGTGGCGATGTAAACTAAATCTCTTCCCCTCCTCCTTTCCCCTGCAGTGACGTCCTGTAGGTTGGAAGTAAGATGGAGAGGCCGCAATGAGTTTTTGACACGATTGGATGTAAATATTTTGCAATTGCGTCGTAATTATATATATAAATGTATGTATTTTCTATTTGTACAGTATTTCAGAGTCCTAAGTGTACGAAAAGAATACATTTTAAAGCAAAGTTTATTGTTATTAACATTAAAATTATGCATTATTTCTTCTCCACTTACAGAGCTTCTACCTAACACACTTTCTCAAATATGACATGATTTTTTCAGCTTCTGAGGCATCTTTTAAATGAAAAAAATCTAAGTCAATTTGTAATTAATGCTCAATTCGGTCCATTTCAAATTAGCGCTCTTTTTATTTTGATAGTGAAATACATTAAATAGTACATAACTTTCTCTGAATATTTCTGAAAGGGAATAAAAAAAAAAGATTTTTTAAAATATTATTTAAAACTTGTACCTGCGTTATTACAAAATATAGGGGAATAATTCTTTTAATTATCAGATTTTTAATATATTTTTTTACCTTTAATTTCAACAATACATATCCTAAAACTCGTATTTATTACTTCCGTAAAACTCTTCTTTATCACTTCCTTAAGTACGCATCGTCTCAAGGAAACGTGTAGAAATGTATTCCATCAGATTTCGACGAAATCTTACTCTTGCAATCTTTAATCCGCAGTATCGATACGCCATTAGGGAAAATTAAAAAAAAAAATTGGTTCTGAAAAGAGCCTTTTGTAATTAAAAAGTACAAAATTAATAAGTTATAAATTACACAACCAAAGCACGTTAGAAGCTAACAAGATTTCGGTAGAATCAAACAAACAACCAAATCAAAACAACCAATGACTGAAAAGAAAAGGAGCATGCGCAGTTTTACTGATTGTGTTTCCACATCGCCACCGCTACGAGCGCTGCGGTCGTTACGAAGCGCAATTTCTCCCATTGAAGTGTCGACGCTTTACTTACATACAGCTTTGGCTAACCCTACCTAAAGAAACTTTTAAAACTGAGTTTGAAGCAAAACGCAAGATACAAACATGATATTAATAGTCACAAATGTAATAATTTTCAAATGATGCATTTATTATCAAACAAATCAAAATATTAAAAAATTAATCATTTTCATCTAAAGCTAGTTACGGAATTGTAATTTCCCGTTTCTCGTGCCTATTTCATGATGGCTTTACATCACAGAAACAAATACATTTTTTAGAATTTAAAAAAAAATTGCTTTGTTGAATCGAAAAAAAAAGCATTGTTGCCAGATTGTGGGAGAAACGAAACGTGTGTTACAATATCATTATAATCAAAATGTATCTCTCTTTCAATTGCTAAAAGACAACTAAGCATGAAAGCCTGTCTTTTCCTATTGTACTTCGAAGATAAGTAATAAATCTTCTGAGACGTGAAAAGGATCGTTGACAACTGAAGTTACATGAAGCACAGCGAAGGAAAAATTAAACACTAATGTTATGAGAGGGAATGTATTTTGTAGATGTTTCTCCTTAACAAAAATCAAAATGGTGTTAAAATTTCAGTTTTCCATGTTTGCAGATTTTTATCATTGAATAAAACAGCCGTAGCTCGCATAGATCTTCTTTCTTCAAGTTATAAAAATTACATATAGTTAAACACTCTTCCCCTCTTGGTGTACATCTGCTGATGCAGAAATTACAGAATTAATGGCGATCAAAACAGATAGGTCATTCTCTTTAAATCTTTTGAATTTCGTTAGCTACTAAATCTGTAATTACATTTAGAATTGTAATTTTATAATATGATTTAGCACCATCGTGTGGAAATTTCTCACCACCGCGCGATTTGTTTGGGATTTTATTCTGTCTCTTCATTTTTGTTTCAGGGTAGGAATTTATTTCACAAAGTTCGATCACATAACTCCATACTTACAACACGTAATTGCGGAAAGAATCAAGAGTTTCGATAGTAGCTGTAAAAGTTATTTCTCCCGTCTTCTTCGCATGCCTTCGTGGTGTAGTGGTCAGCACGCTCGGCGCGTATTCGAGAGGTCCGTGGTTCGAGTCCCAGCGAGAGATTGCACATTTTTCACATCTCCTGCTTCAATTAACGTAATGTCTCTACAGCTTTAGATAAAATTTTACAGCATCAAAACTGAGATCAGGCGACTGAAGGTACTTCGAAAGAATATTGCATTGTTCAAGAACTTTGCGTAAAACAGATAAAGTGAATGAAAATACGATGTCACACACACTAAAAGGGCATTTGCTCTCCCACCGTTAAGACTTTCAGCTATTTCTTCAAGTGTTAAAATCATAGCTTCAAAATTATCAAACAGTGCCTTTATGGCTGCCACTCCATCTAGTATCATTGGACTGATTGTAAAGTTGATGAGCCTCCATAAAACGCATTGGTGGACAGCGTAGTTTTTCAAAAATGGCATGCGTTTTTGATCACGTTTCTATGAAAGTGTGTAGTGCGTTAAGCTGCTCAAATGCATATCTCACTCTAGGAATGAACGAGCGTGTAATAACTAAACACAAATTTAAGATAATGTGCATAACAATGAACGTAAATTGCCATTGGATTATCCTGCAGTGCTATACCATCGTATGGTTCTCTCAGATTGGCCGCACCGTCGTAAAATTGGGCTCGTAAATCTGAAAGTTTTACCTCAAATGAAGAAATTACTTCTTTCAGTAAATTATCCAAGGATTCTCCATATAGTTTTTTTAGCTCTGTAAAATCCAAGAAAAGAATCGTGGATTTCCAAATTGTTTTTCTATGTAATGGAAAACTACAACCACTTGCTCATGAATGGAAATGTTTCAAGTTTCATCAACCGTTACAGAAAAAAAACACGACTCTTTTATTTTCCTTTTAATATAATTACAGATTTGCTATTTGTATAAATTAAGAACATCATTTTGATTATCTTTGTGTACATAAGAATAAGATTTCTCTTTGTTTTCAAAAACATTTCCAATTAATGGGCGGTCATTAGCTCTCAAATCCATTAATTCCAAAAAACTCCCTTTTTTATTACATCTTATTTTTTCATCGTGTCCTCTCAAAGCAATTCCCTGACGTGCACAAAAAACTATAATTTCACAGGTTTTTTTTCAAATATTTGCGGTTTTCATCAACTTCTTTTGAACTCTGCTCCTCAAGCTTAACAAAGATAGAACCCGACGATAAACTTTCCATAAAATTTACCAAACAACTTTCTGATTTTTATGAGAATCGCAGGACTTATAAGATTTAAATTTTTAACTGCCTTCGACAGTTTCTGAACCCGTTAATTGTAAATGCAGCTTCATTAAACCACTAAACTACTCTTCTATTAAAACTTAAAATCATATCATATTAACTAAACTCATTTCTAAATAAGCCACGCCTCGCAGCCAATACCAGAGTTACTTTCATTTGTACTTACACCCTCTTCACGGATTGGACCTGCATGATCCTTTGGCTCCGCCTCCTCCACCCAGCACTTCACTCTTGATACTGAAACTACTTTTTGGCGTTACTCACCTCTTCTTCGACTGTGGATACGAAGTTCTCTTTTCAAGCTTTTCACGAGAATTTATTTTAAATTCTCCATTCATCTTTACAACGTTATGGTAGGAAAGTTATGCCCCCTCTCCTCACGTGTTATACACAGGATGTTGGCTCTTCAGCCTGGGTGCCTGACTACATGTGCTTCGCACCTGAGACTTCAGTATATCCTTTATTAGGATCTGAAAACGCTCTGCACCAAAACCAAAACACTTTATTTGCTGAAGGACTATATTCTAACCATCTGTACGCATTCTACCCTCTTTTCTAAACATACCATTTCTTTTATTGAGTGGGAAAATAGAAAGTTCAGGTTGATAAGGACCTAAAGTTATATTTTCTTTAGCACTTTGAGGACCATTAGCAGGGTCTTTTTCATGAATTACAGGCAAAATTATAAAACTTACTTGAGAATTTTGAGATGGCACAAGTTTAAATCCATTTTCATCCGTTCTGTCTTGAGTGAATTCCTTGTGGATTTCCTCCAAAGAGTCCAAAGGCACATTATAACATTTTCAACTATACTGAGAGTTTTCGCGAAAACGTTTCCAGTTGTCAAACGAAGTTTTTTTGAGCTTGAAGTTGGAGAAAAAAACACTTTTTTAACATCATGGATCATTGCAGCAAAATTATATTTGACATCAGCTTTTTTATCAAAGGGGAAAGGAAATCGTTCGCAGGCAATAAGAATCAGGAGCCAATTCACCCCCTTCCATACTAGTAGCTTGGTGACGTCGCGCATAGTGATGCCATTTCTAATAATGAAAGAAAATTTCTCCTTTGCAATCGTCGGTTCAGGCGCACGACGCAGAAACGGATACCCGCGAAAAACATCGCTATCCCAGTATAACACGAATTTGACGATTTTCTAACGTGTAAAGTTCCATACGTTCCTAACGTTCTTAGGTGAGTATGTAGTTTACCCGAATAAGCCTTATACAGCATGAAATAGGTTATATAAATGCCTTGTAACTTCATCCATAAGATGGTGAGGAGAACCAACCGAGATTGGACTACTGAAAAGCCAAATAGGCTAGTAATCATAATGCGAGCATATGCAATTGTCGACTGAGTAAGCAGGGTAGAAGAAATGCCAAATTACTAAACAACCGTTAACTTATAAAATAATTAACTGTGTGTAGGGTAGATATCCAATACAACTATTCTAAAGTAATGTGTGGTAAGGTGAGCCAAAGAAAATGCAAAAACAAAATAAACATGTGAATGCTAGCAATAATAAGTAAAATAATTACAATATAGTTAATTAAGATGTCTAAGTACCGCCTTGGGGCGCTTTCTATTGGTCGGAGCATTTAGGTCATAAGTAAGAATAGGAATTGTGCTATTCTGAGCATCCGGAATTTTTCTGCCAGTTTCGCCATATAAACATTGATTTCTTTAATTCTGAGTTCACGGTGGGCTGCCGCATTTCTAACGAACTATCCACAGCTCACCGCTTCTCTTAACACAAGATTTTGAGCAATTTTGATTTTATTTATAGACGTTTTGCATGCGTAGTCCCAAACAGGACAGGCGTAGGTGAGGATGGGACGCAACATGGTTTTGTGAATGAGTAACTTATTGTCTATTGAAAGAGCGCTGTTGCGAGCAATTAGGGGGGTTGAGTGTATATTTGCTTGGCGAGAATACTTGTAATGTGAGGGGACCAGGTGAGTCAATTATCAAGGATAACGCCTAGGTATCGGGCCTGCTTCGTCCAGGGGATTGGCGTATCATACATTTTAATACTTAAGTTTGTATCCTACATCTTCTTCGTAAATAGTATTGCATCAGATTTCGAAACATTTATTTGAATTTTCCATGAGGTGAGCCAGGATTCCAGTACATCGATGTGATTCTGTAGTGCTGGTATAACTGAGCCATGAGATGCGCTTTGAGTGAGGATTTCCGTATCATCTGCATAGATTGCTAGAGTGGTGTGCGGTGTATGAGGGATGTCGTTTCTGTAGATATTAAAGAATAAGGGGCCTAGAAGGGATCCTTGTGGGACCTCGGCCTTAATTGGTCTGGGATTTGAGGTTTTATGGTTGACACGAACGACAAAGTGTCTATTTGTCAGATAAGATTTGATGATGTAACCTAGGAAGCCCAGGGTGTGTAATTTGTATATGAGGTCCTCCAGCCAGACTAGATTCAAGGCTTTTGCGACGTCTAAGACGATTGCTCTAGTAATTATTTTATTTTGAAGACCTGATGATATCATTTCTGCTACATGTCATAACTGGTGCACAGTTGAGTGCTTGTGCCTGAATCCGTACTGGTCTTTCCGTGATAATGTTGCGGTCTTCCGTGAATTGAAGTAAACGTTGGAGTATCACATGCTCCGCTATCTTGCTCAAACTTGATAATAAACTCACAGGCCTGTATGATGCTGGTTCATTTGCTGACATTCCACGTTTAAGTATAAGTGATATTATGGCAGATTTCCAGCATGATGGAAAGATGTCGAATGGAGTTTCAGATGTAGAATGGAGATAATTTTAATAAATTTAAAGAGCATGTCTTTGCCCATCTTTTTTATCATTTTATTGGACACCTTGTTCAGGCCTGGACTTTTGCAGCATTTAAGCTTTGAGATATATTTAAAGACCACCGGCGGAATGACAGGAGGAATGTTGTTTGTGAAGTACAGTTTGTTAGCGCTTGTGAGATTAGAGATTCTGTTGGTGGGTGGGAAATGTTGTTTGTGGGGAACTGAGAAGCATAGTGATCGGCTAGCGACTCAGCTTTCTCAGGTTCGGTGTAGGCAAATCCATTCAGGCCTTTTAAGGGCGGAATGTTGGTGTGGCATTTTTGATGTTGCTTTCCAAATTGAATTGTCATCGCTTGAGAGGGATGCTAAGTATTTGACCCAATTTGTGTTTGTGTGCATACGAATTAGGATCCTGACTTGGTGGTTCAGCTGGTTAAGGAGAATTTTGCCGGGGGATATCTTGAGCGTTGCCATTGTTTTTACAAGCTGCATTTCACCTTCTGATAATATCTCGTATTTCCTTGCTGTAAGCATTCTTTGCACTTTTGATTTCCTTACTATTTTTCTTAAGGGCGTCATGCATTTCAGCAGTAAAGTTCTGTACTAAGCTGTGTAACTCATTGCCCGTTTGTTGTGTTGGAATGAGACGTGAGGTGTTGTTTAAGGCTTTGGGGTGACCAGACCAGTTGGTAAGAAAGGCCTTCATGTGTGGTGTGTTATAACCAGTAACATCCAACTGCAGTATAACTGGATAGCGGTCCGAGGAAAGTTCCCCGAGACTTTCAATATGTTTCGAGGCACAGCCTCTAGTCATAAAGAAATCCAGGGTAGTAGCAGATGCAGTGCCATAACATGTTGGGTTTTATGGAGCTGCAATTGTAAATCCGGCCGAGTTGGCAAAGCCTAGAATTACGTTTCCAAGGAAGGTGTTAGTGACCATCCAGCTGACACTAAAATCAAAGAACATGGCTATCGAACGTTGGGAAGATGTTCTGCAACCTGTTTTGCATTCAGTCCGGTCATTTTTATCTACAGGAACAAATGCCACACCACATGAACGTATGTTCATCCATGCTAGAAGATCATATAATGGATGTTCTTTACCTACGTGGTTTACACAACCTGGAACACTATTAATGAAAAGCCATTCACGAGCTAATAAATATGAGCCCATTGTGCAGGCAGTGGAGCTCATTTGAGGCTAACCCAGATTATGCTTGTGTTAAACTTTCAGATGGTCATGAAAACATGCTTCAATACGATATTTAGCACCCAGGGAAGATACTCCTATACACGCCCATGATATCGGGTTGGAGGAAAACCAACAAGTTTCAGATTCTTTTACTCAACAGAATGAAGATTTGGCCACTGAAGCTTCTAAACCCGTATCGAAAACTGTAAGAAAATTGACAGAAGAGCATCCATCCTCAAGGCAGTGATTTAGCGTGCCCTAGCAGACATGAGGATTTTGAAAACAAATGATAACTTGCATGAAAGTGAATCCTTGCGTCCGAAAAGGCAGAGAGTTTTTATCTGGCAGACTACGTAACTTATTAATAAACTTTCCGAGGGGTGAATGTGATATAATATTTATTATTATTGGCAGCACTAAAGTTATATTACATGGAATGGCAACAGTCATTCATTCTTTGTTTAAATATTGTTCTTACAATGTAACATTTGATGTTCTCTTTTATGTGCAGTTTTACTTGATTAAAGCTTTATTTGAACTTCTCAAAGAAAGTGATTTATTATATTTACAATAGGGATTTTTTGTAGTAGTAGATGGGATTTCGTATTCGCAAAATATGGTGTCGCTTATTGTTTGCTTATCAATGCGATATAGCAAAGAATATATAGAATGTACTATATATTTATCTCTGAACCTATGAATAATTTCAAAATTATTTTTTTGTGTATTTAAAGAAGTTAAATTTCTCGTCGTGAACACAGTGCACATGCTTGAAGTCGAGTATACGTATGCCAAGCGTAGATATAGTAATTAGCATTACTATATTTATGATGCCAAACGACGAAGGTTAGCATGCAAAAAAAAATTTGCACTGCACATGCATGAAGCGTAAGCTCTGCCAAGGGCAACTTACACTTATGAGTTTAAGTTAGAGGTGCAACTGTGTTCAGGTCTTCTAACAGATGATTATATGAAGCGAGGTTACAAAGCCTTCGCAACAAACGCTTCCAAGTCCAGCACCGGAGTTGGAATTGCAGCAGTAGTGGGGAAGCTGTGATTGCTAATCAGCGTATCGACAGCAGAAACTCTATTTTCCCTGCCGAGGATTGGGCCCGTTGCATGCTCTTGGATACCCTGAATACTACTCATGCTGCCTGAATACCAGTGGCGTAACTATAACTCTTGGGCTCCTATGCAAAAACATTTCTTGGGCCATTTAATGTGCTTAAAATTAAAAATAAAAAAAATATGAAAACTTTTAAAAAAGTCAAGAATTCCACGAGCCAGTCTTTTCATGAGGATTTTTATCATATCTGTATTAATTGTTAAAAAATAAAAGCACGTGCTTAGGGAACCATTTGAAAGGTATATAACATGAAGAAAAGGGAAAATATTTTCCCTTGACCAACTGGTGAAATGCAAATTTGCTTTAGCCTGGGTATTTGACGTCAAATGATTTTAATCACTTATTTAAGACTTTTTGTGTGAGTACGAGAGACAGATTTTTCTCTCCTTTCACTGAGATACATACTGGTAATAAATTAATAAGTCTATCTAGAAAAAAGGAACATGTCGACCTAAAATATAACATTAAGAACAGGAAGAAAGCCTAGATTTGCGGAGATTTTTGTATAAAATCCAAGAGGTTTTACGTTTTATGTTTTTAATTTTTATATGAAATCTGCGCCTATCCAAGTTTTTTCGCTTAATTTAGCAAACTTATAAATAACTGATTATATTATAAACTGATACACAAGATAAATGATAAACGTACAGAAAAGATATGACATTAATATATAGTACTCTGAGATTTACTCAGCTTACGAACATGACTTATGCAATAATATACATGTAATAAATAACTTTTATAATGTAAATGATACATGTGTTAAATATAAAACATATTTATCATAAACTTCATAAAGAAAACTATTTAAACATAGAAGTTTTGGAGAAAATACATAAAGTTTTTTTTTTCTTTTTAAAAGACCTTTTGGTACACTAAACTACTTTAATACATGATTTTTATAAAAAATATGAATGCTAAAGTTTTTTCCTGTTTCCTTTTAATTTTCCTCAATCCATACTGCTCTTCTTCTCAAATGGTGTCCCCCCTCAATAAGTGCAATTATAACACTGGTGGCCAAAATTCTTCATAAAGACAAAAATCCTTCTTTATTAAAATTTGCGCCTCCTCACCTTCATTTCCTCAAAGTTATTTATCAATACCTGGACGTCCATTTTCTTAGCCATCTCAGCTTCGACGCTCAATGGTGATGGGTTTGACAGCCGATCTTGTGTCATAGTGTTTCTCAAATATGCTTTTATTAGTTTCCCTTTTGAAAATGCCCTCTCACTCATGGCTGTGGTTATAGGGAATGATAAATACAATATAAGTAAACTGCGCACTGACGAATAACTGCTTGTCATGTGATGATATTTTACCATTGCTAATTTAGCTAAATCCTTAACGAATTTCAAATTTTGGATTTCTGCTCTGAAAGTATTTATAAATAATAACAGTTTACTTCCAGTGCATTAGTAAAGCCTTCTTTATGGATTTTCTGTATTTTTTAAACATTACTAATAGTTTCCATATTTGTTAATCATGACAGAGTTTTAGGTTCCAAAAATGAAAACATCATTGCGATTTTTGTCATTCTAGTCATTCTGTGTCTCAGAACTTAATGACCTCAGATTTCCAGTTTTTACATTGCTTATAAATTAAGCCGTATCAATTTTTTTATCTCAATCATTAATTTATTAATGATAAAAATATGAAAATTAAATATAATGTATGGGAACATATATTAACGGAAGCTATTTATGTCTTAGAAAAGTTACGCAGTGGTGCCGAAATGGAAGAGAATAATGTAAAAAGGGACTTTATGCGTGAAAATCGCATCATTTACTATTAAAACGTGTTAATTAAATTTTTTAATTTGCCAAAATTATTGAAATATTGCAATAACGGGGAGAGAATGCTTTTCTGAAATATTCCATTCGTTTGTGTAGCGAAAATTGCATTTAGAGTTCTTTCAGATGTTGAAATGCAACTCCTGTGCTTTCATTTGCTAAACTATTAGGACAACGCGGCCACTGATATGTTTAATATTTTCAGTAATTAATTTATCGAAATTTACGTATTATATACTTTTAGTTGTGTGATGCCATTTTTATTATCATTATTATATTATTATTGATGATTTCATGTACTAAATGCTGTGGAAAGTAGATTAAAAGCAAAAGTAAAGTAAATTGTAGACTTTCGTTTCAGATAACGATTAGAAAGACTCCACGAAGGTGTTCTTGCCCTTAGGTAAATATCCCTCGAGTACTTTATTATTTTGTAATAATTCAATTCAATTCCGTACAAATTATTACGCATTGTTTAATTCTACTCTCAAATGTTCCACGTTGTTAAAATGCATTGTATTTTATTGTATTTTTTCAAACGAAGAGAATTTAATAAATTACTTTCAAAACAAATTTAATATCTTCAGAATTATCTTTTAGAGATTAGTGTGAATTTTTGGTTAGATGCGTAATTTACAGGCTAAAAAACACCACAGCTCTCTTCTCTTTCTTAAAGCAAATCAAGTAAATTCAAAAGTAAATCCTCAAGCATTAAAACATGCTTAGTAAATAAGATATATTTTACGCGTTCTATGCCTTCACATTTAATTCTCGATTAGGGATTTCAAAGAATTCTTAACCTAAGTTTTATCTGCAATGTGAGAATATTTTGAAAATTTTGATATGAAAAATTGAATAAATATAGATTTACTCATTATTTCAAGTAAAAATATTCATCCATTCCATTTCCTCCCCCCCATGAGCGAAGAAGTGAGGAATTTCGATGAATTTAATGAAAAAAAGCAATTTACGCAGGACATTAACTGAAATATTTGGCCGCTTAACCTTTAAACATAGAGGTGGGGTCTGTATGACTGGGCCAATATTCTAGAACTGCAAAACTGCTTATAAGTTATATAGCCATTCTTCTCCTTTTCAGTACTTTCAAGTTGACATAAAATATAATTACTCCTAAATTTATATTAAACTCTATGCATTAATTTTTTAAAAATAGTTTTTAAAATTTGGCCGCGGCCATATAGACCTCACCTCTGCGCTTACGTTTTTCTCGTATGAGGAGGGGAGGTCTTTATTGCTACTTGAGTCATTTGAGCAGCTGGCTTGATAACAGATAGTGCCAAATTGGAAAAAACTGATTTTTTGATGGAGTTATTACCAGGATTAGTGAAACCACATATGGAATGAAGGCTTCAAAAGCTAACTGGGAACTGAGAAATAAAAATGTGCATTCAGAGAGTGCTAGGAGTTTCCAGCGGGATCTATTCTAACCCAGATGTAACTGAAACCCTTAAAAAGTGTAGAAGTCTTTGTCCCTTTAGACCGAGAAGAAAAACTGCCTATCTATGTTTCAGCTGCAAGAGTCCGATAATGAATGTGACAATAGAATTTGGAAAAATTGTGTTGAAAATGCTTAAAATAATGTGCTGCAGTTTTTGTAAAAAATAAAAGAAACCCAGAGGAACAATGCTAAGGAAAATGAAACTGGGAGATATTGATCTAATGGTTGATGTATTGGCTCACTGCAATAAGAACCCCTGGAGATACCGATTCCTGGGAAATTTTATGGCTAAATGCATTCAGAATTCTTAAGAACTTTAACCACGCGAAAGGGATTATTACTGCCTTGAAGTTTTCTCTAGACAGAAGGGAATGCGTCCCCACTTTTATTTTTTGAAAGTTGCATCGCGCATGCGTAAAAGTACAAGGCACCGAAAGCGAAGAAAATGTACATAGACGTTCTTTGCCGAAAGGAAGCCAGTCCAAGTTTTCACAAACAAGTCGAACTTTCAGAAGAAGAAGAAAAAGAGCTTTCTGAGTACTAGTTGGCCTTGGCTATGCTAAATTAGCGACGCTACTTTCCCTTTCCCATCGTGCGTTTACCGTACGTGTTCCGAACAAACCAAAGCGTCTTTAGAACAAACCTCCTAATTTCTGTCAAGCAACGATGGTAAAAATTTTTCAACTATTCGTATTTCTTTTTTGTGTCCGTGCTTTCTCTAAAAATGAGTTATTTTACGTTGTTTCAAATACTATTTAATATAATTTTTTTATATTTACGTACAAAATCTTTGCTAATTTTCCCTGTGAATCAATTTCATTGATCACCGAGTTCGAATTTTTTGGTTAATTATTTTTAGACAGACAAAGAAGACAGATGTCTTGTTTTGCACCCGCTAAGTCTTTCTGCACCGATGGGCGAAAAATCAAGCTAGGGTGCGAAAGAAAGGTATATAGAAAAAGGGCAATTTCGTATTTCAGAGGAGAGTAAAAAGGAACTTCGTATATTTTATACGAGTTCTAAAAGCCAGGAAAAAAATATGGGACAAAATAAAATCAAAAATAAATGGCCCAAAAGTAATGGAGAGGAAAAAAAAATAAAAGGGCCTATAGAAAGAAAAGGAAAAGAAGTAAGAAAATGTCCTAAATACGATTGTGTCCAAACAAAAGTATATATTAAGTAAGGTAACATATAGTATTGCGGTAACCAAATATATTCAAACTTTTTTTTTTCAAACAACACCAGACAAGATCATAAAACCATACACAGTGCGAGAGCATATAAGCAAAATTAAATAAATAAATATCAGAATTTTTTTTTATTTTTTTAAATGTTATATTTATTTAATAATTAAACCATCATAATTTACTATTTTTTGTACTAGTCTAACAAGTTGAGGCACACTTTATTAGCATATGCTCATAACTCTAAGAGATGTAATCAAGGAAATATAAATTAATCTTATTGTTTTCTTTATCTGCGAACTGAAAGAAAAAATTGCGATCGAAAACAGTAAAACTGCAACCTTTTATATTCATCGATGCCCAAGATCCCCTTTCCCCGTCTCGACAAATTCCTCAAAGGGTCCCAGATGGGGAGTGCTTACAGACGGCGTCTACTGATAAGGATAGCGTTACTACAGGTTACAGGAAAAATAAGCATATGATATAAAGCAATTTCTATCTATTATTTAATGTTAGAGGCCTACAACCATAATAAAAAATTAATTTAAATTCTCTTAAGTATATATTTGATTTAGTTTAGAGAAAATAAGGCTACATATCTGAATGCTCCTGTTTTCCTTTGGATTGCAGAATGAACAGCGAGGAAGATGAGACCCCTTTTGCACAGAAAAAACTGTCACATTTGAGGGCGAGACACTTCGGAGAAAATTTTTTTAAATTTATTTGATTAATTAAGGCTTTTTCCCGGAAAACACACATAAAAATGTGGGAGCTTGCCAAGCTGCTGTCTCTATCGTTCGTGATCACCGGTTAATTATTTTTAACGATCATTTAATTCCTAAATTTTGATGATTACAGTTTTTTCACTTATTGCATTTTCTCCTGATATCTAAATATTTTCTACCGTCCAGTTTATTTTCTTCAATTTATTTCTGTTATTGAGCTTTTAATTTGTCTCTGTCTTGCTGTTTTTTTTTTTTTTTTAATATGAAGCATTTCATCATATTTAAGAGATTTTCCACCACAATAAATGAAATATTTTGATAACCCTGTCATTTGTGGTAACCCTGAATACTGTGCAGAAACGCATGTCCACGTAACTAACAAAAGTGGTAGGTGTCAGAAGCTGTGATGGCCGGAGGAATAAATTGCAAGTTTTTCTTAGTGTTAGGAAAGCACAATATAAAAACAAAACTTTTAAATTACCTAGTCAAAGTTAAAACTGATTCTTTTAATATTACATCGCATGTTTCTTGACATTTTTCAAATGCCAACTCTGCACCCCCCCCCAAAAAAAACCGAGATTTTTAGTACTATCAGGTAAACTTTTGGAGTTTCCTTTGCTAAGGAACTCCATGCAAATTTAGACTTCTTGCATGTTTCTTAGAATGGACCATGAGCAAAATTACCATGGTCTAAAAATACTTTTTTGCTTCATTTCTTAAAGTAGAACTATAGGGAAGTATGATTGTGTGAATTCATAGAGCAAAATCAGGTGCTCATTATTGCTTTTATAACATTTTTGTAATTTGTCTGACTATAAAAAATATAATGTTGCTTAGATTATGGAATATATTACTCATAATTCGCAATTTTCAAATTTTGTAAATTTTAATCTGATAGCTGAAAATGAATGACCTTCATTGAGTATCATTACTTTTATTAATAGTATGTTGACATAACAGTCGACATTTTATTTTAAATTTTATGCAAATTTTCTACATTACTTAGACATTTAATCTAACAGAAATTTAAATTTTTTGTAATAAAAACTGTAATAAAAGTAAGAGTACAATTTTTATATAAAAATTTGACTACATGACAAGTACTTAAATACTGATGTCAACATTTTTAAATGTAATTATTAAAAAGTTTAGATATGTTCTTTACAGTCAATTAAGGTAACTAAACTTTAGGCAAACATTAAGCAAATTATTGCTACATTTAAAGTAATAATGAATCATGAGAAGGGTGTAAAAGATCCTGTTTTAAAACTAAATAAGAACAGAAGGCACACATTGAGCTTATGACTCAATCAACCACTTGTAGCAAGATAACTTATAATAACAATTAAGTTATAATCTAAAATTTAAATTCAAATAAACTAGTAGCCAAATGCTACATGAATAAATTTAATGCAAAGTTGGCTGAAAACGTAAACCGGCATGGAATTCAAATATCAGCAGCTATAATGTAAGACTGAAGACTGCAAATCTTTATCTTGTCTAGTAACATGCCATTCAAAAGGCAAAACATACTTTGTTTTACAGACTAAAAACCTTATTGCTTTCTGGTAGGAAAACGGACAGGAGAAGTAATACTAAGGGTCTCAAACATAAAATAACATTGTTTATAAAATAAAGAACCTTACATTATACTTTGTTCCCAAATTAATTATTCACTACTTGAAATAGTGTAATATATTTTTATTTGCAACATATATGAATTATTTATTTTATTTAAATGCTGTCCAAAACTGAGCAAGATTTTATAAACATATTGAACATATTTTTTAGCCTATACATGCAAAAAATCTTCACTTTAGAAATAAGATTTATTTTCTAAGAAATCAATTAATTTAATAGAATGAAAAAAGTGAGGTAACTACTAATATTATTATCACAACTTTAAATCATTGCTATGTAAAACTTTCGTATAAAAATGGTGTAGATAGCTACAGCAGTGTATAGCACAGAAGAATACAAATTAACATTACTTTTCAAAATATTTCATTTAACTCATAATTAAAATCAATCTTTTTTTCTTTATTAAAATTAGCTAATTTTTGTTGCCTGATAGTTATTGTGAAAGGGCAAACAAAATATAGGGAGCTCTAGTTAAGAAGAGAAAGCAGTATTTATGAATAGAAATAAAATATATATGCAGGCTAGCTGAGGAAGGATGCTTTCATAACAGATGTTTTAAGAGAAACTGGCTCAGATTCATATTAGATGTAAGAAAAACCACAAAAACTATAGCCAGCCTAAACTACCATTGTTCAGTGGCTTATCTCTCTACCACTAGTGGATTCCAATGACTGCTCGAATCTTTTGCAGAAATCATCAGTTATGACAATTGTTGTTTGTATTACCATTGTTACAAACTTTACTCATTATGATAATTTAACTTTAGCTTTTAAATTATAATCATAAATTACTTGTAATAAATTTAAATTGAGTGATTAAAAATACACATTTAATAATATTATAACCATTTACATAATTTAATTCATAAAAAGTAATTCTAACACTGGTACAAAATTTACTCATTATGATAATTTTATTTGATGTGCTTCAACTTGAGACATTTATTTACTTTTAATAACCGAATCTAAGAAACTAAAGTAGCAGATACTAGCTTTAAATGCATTTATTAACCTTTTGTAAATTTCATTACTCATAACATACAGTTCATTTATGGCAGTGTTTCAGGAATTTAGCTTAGCAGTACTAAGTGCTGAAAATTAGAGAAAGACTGTTTTTTGTAGTATTCTAATAAGAGCTTATTTTTTAGGATTGTTATTTAGTCTAGTTTATCCTTAACAGACTTTGTTGACGATCCACCATTTTTTTCCCGATCGTCAAAGGGGGTTGTTTGTTGCCAAATCAAAAAATCGCCAAAAGGGCTAATACTAAAGCTGTTTATGGTTTCATATAATATGGCATGTAGTGTAATTTAAAAAAAAAATTATGAATTTTGGTGGATACATCTTCTGAATTTACTTTTTTTCTGGAAGGTAACTGAAATAAGATTACCTGGAAATGAGGAGAGTATTTTATCCCAACTGAAACTAGGTGTTTGTTTTACTTAGTAAGTAGCTATCGTGTCTTAGCAAAATTGAAATATGCTACTTGAGGGAAATTTTTGTTGAAAGCATCGTGCACAAGCAATCTGGAGAAATAAATGCATGGCTTCATTTGGCATAATTTCATCTCTTTTTAAAAATTATTAACTCCGTCTTTTCTCTTAAATTTAAAAACTAATTGTTTCCCTGATTTAAAATAATTAAATATTTTCATCTTGGATAATTCTCTCTTTTTCAGCTCATTTCAAATATAAGATTTTATGCTGTGTATCTTGAACGTTTTGAGGAATAATTCATAAACTTGTAGGCCAACCATTACTGCTTAGCTTAAAATTGCTTCAGCTAATTAAACAAATCTGTATACCAAAGCCAGATTGCAGTTTGTTTTTAATGTTATAACTTTGTATATTTTGGAAAAACTTTAGAAAACTTTTTAAACATTAACGGTAAATTCTTGAAAGTGCTTGACTGTAAATTGAAGTTTCAGACTGATCACATTTTAATATTTAAAGCTTTTCTTGCATCTAGTGTAGAATTGGGTGCCCTTTCGATTGGTAAAAAATTTGTTCAGTTTCGGCGATGAAACCCCATGTCTGGTTACCATGAGAGTTTTAACACGGTTTTAGCTTCTTGATTTATTTAATTGAAAATAAATCAATGTGCACATGAACAAAGTCAAGGCAATGTGCAATGACCAGTTGTGCAATTCTCTTATAGTTTTTTAAGTGAAAATAGGTTGATGTGTACACGGACACGGAGTTTGTGAAATTCTTTGACTTCTTGTTTTGGTTTTGTGTAACGGCCATCTTGAAATTGTGTCTTATTGGCGTCAAAACGGAATCACCAAAAAACAAGAGGCACCCAATTGTAAACTTGTACCCTTTTCTTAAAATACTTCAAGAAAAAGGAAATCTTCTGAGTATTTGCTTTCAAATTTTAATGAAACCATAACAGTGATTTTTTTTTATTCCTGTTATATTACAAAGATTATTACAACTAAACCATACTTAAGTTTGTATTTTGGCAGTTTTTAAATTTCTGCTCAGTTTGTTAATTTTCCCACTGTATTATTAGGGAACGGTATAATTAAGCCATTTTGAAGAGAAATTTCAGTTCCTGGATAATTTCATTACAAGTTTTAGAGATATGGAAAATCTGTTTTAAATTGTTTACTGTATTGCATTTCACATGTAAAAATGCATTTGTTTAGAATATTTAACAGTATATGTGAAATTCAGATTTAGATATACTAGTCTTTGAAATTCATTCTTAATCTCCAACCTAATGCTGGATCTGAAATTCATGGCTGTGTTGTATCAGCTAAAAAATTGAAAGAGGAGCAGCGTTCATGAACTTAGATGCATTTAAGGATATTATAATTCTGGATACCACAGCTGTAATTATAACCATTTTTTTTAAATAAGACATGCACACAAATGTAATTTATTAAATGCGTATCATATTCATTAATATTCAGTGTTTATTATGTATCTCCTGATTTATGGTTCTTTAATCCTAGTGCTTTTAGTTGATAGCTGTGGAGTTTCTTGTTATTTTTTTTCTTCACTTCTTGGAAAGCATTTAATTAAGTAAATTCTTGAAAAGTAAATAAATTTATAGAAATTCTATTAGAAAAATTATGGTTATTCAAACCAATTAGTCACCCAAGATGGTATTAACATTATCACATTTTTCATTTTCTGTTTTCTAACAGTCATGTAACTATTTCATGCTATAATTTTAGCAGATAACAAATTTGAATACAAAGAATATCTAAATAACAAATTTGAGTTTCTGTTAAATATAATTCTAAGAACTGATACTCATGCACTTGTTTTGTTATAGTTGATAAAAATAACAAGGTGTAATAAGAGAAGGGTGTTAAACTCATGTACCATAGAGAGGTACAGGAGAAATACTGTATTTACTTGAGTATTCTCTCCAGTATTTTTTCCTAATTATTGCATGAAAGCGAGGGTGAAAATTATGTGAATAATTAAACTTTCAAAGGACGTGGTTGGTATATTAATATCTAATAAGATATCTTCATTTCTATTTCCTTGTATAACTCAGAATTTCATCTGCTTTTGTTTTCAACTGCTAATATTGTAGCTTCAAATAGTTTAATGCTGTTAGAAGTGCTATCAGTGTCATCTGCCATAGTTTGCAAGTCATCACGATCGTCACTCGTTTTCTTCATCTTCAGCACCGTTCATTCAGTGTTTCTATGTGCAGTGATCTGAGCCAACAAGAACATTAGATAGCTTTGCTTCCTGCAAACGTTTCGTGGTTATTGCTTTATCAGTTAGAGCTCGTGCACCTATATTAGAGCTATTCAATTTGTAAGATGAAATCAATCATTACATGGACAAGTCCATGCTTGTCATGCTTTCTGAACTTTGAGGAGCTTTGGCTTGTCTTTTGTCAAAGCTTTGGCATGCTTTTTGAACCTTTTGAGGAGGGGGAAAATACGTGAATACTTAGAACAAAATTGAGAAAATTGTGCTAAAAACCTAGAGTGAAAAATAAAGGAGTAAACATAGCAAGTGTGTCATAATTCTTGTTGTCAGTAATAGAGATCTGGTTTTCTCAAAAATTCTTCCCAAATGCCACCTTGATTAGTGCTTAGTGCTCTTAGCTAAAGGCGTGGATGATTGTAAGTGGCAAAATACATGACGAGTCAAAAATCCTCTGGAATGGTTGCTGGTATGGAAAGAGGGGAGGAGAGCCTTGGTTAGCCATTGCCTTATGGGGCTGCAGGACACAAGAAATGGTTCCTATCCTATTCTAGAGTCCTGAATCAATTTCTTAGTATTATGTTATTTGTATGAAATGATGAGCGGTAAATCTCCATAGCATCGAAAAGCAAAAATGATATACAGTCTAAAGTGCAGTATAGTGAAGAATGGCTACTTACTCTAGATAAGGCCTTGTTTCCAGAGTTTCATTTAAGCTTATTACTAGTATATTACTAATACAGTTAGTCTGGTTAGGAAAAACAAAACAGAGGTGTCTATTTTACTTATGTTAAATGAAAGTAACCAAACTTCTTGACATAATATTTAATTAGAGTTTTTATGAAAATATTACAAAAAAATTTGATTAATTTATGTTTTCAAAATAGTTTATTAGTAATAAAGTAAAATTGGGTAACTAAATGAGTTATTATTAGAGATATATAAATATGCAGGAAATTTTTTATTTTCAAACTGTATTAAAATAATATGGGTAGTGGAGGACAACATGAGATAAGATAAAGTTCGTCCTTCCTCATACTTAGTGATGTAATTTGCTTCTTACATTTTTTGGCTTTGTTTAAAATTAAAAAAATTCTGTTTTCCGTAAAAAAAAAAGTATTATTTTTCAATTAATGTAAATAGAATTTTTTTTTTCCCCGAATTATATTCATTTGCAGGCTGTAAAGAAATTCCTTCATGCAGTGCTGGAAGCTGTGGAGAGTGATGACACTAAAGCTATTAAACGCTATATAAGACAGGGTTCCCATGCAGAGTATCTCTTTCTTTCGGTGACAAAGAGTCATGTTCCATTGCCTGCTCGGGATCTACTCTTATGAGTGAAAGCTTTTGTAGAAGGTAATTTTTGTTTATTTGTACATATAATTTTAATATGCTGAATAATCATAAAAAACTATTGAAATTTAAATTATATTTGTTGATGTAACTTAATAATACCTGTTTATTAATGGAAAAAAATTTCAAAAGTAGTTTCACTTCCAAGTGATTTTTGGAGTTTTGTTAGAGTTCACTCACTCTTATCACCTTGTGATAGGCTTGGATTTCACACTTAAATATTTAGAGTGATTTTAGTATTCTGTATTTTGTATTTATCCATGTTAATTTTTGAAGTAAAAGCATTTGGAAAAATGTAAAGTCTAAAATGTTGCTAATATGCTTTTTGTCAAATTTTATTGCAAAAGTGAAATTAAAGGCTCAGGAATTTTTATTCTGTGCTTCTTGAACTAAATTTCTTTTATATCCTTTTAATCAAGGTCAGTTTATTTTTAAAAATTATTTCAAATTTATTTTGCATTAAGATTAACCTTCCAATTTTCATTCAGTTAAAAAATTTGATATAGAGTAAATTTTTTTCCCTTTGTTACTGTTCTTGTTTTTTGTACATGAGATGTTGTATAAATTACAGTACCTCCTTTACTTCATACAAGGAAGTAAAAAAATTCCTTAAAAAAAAACTCATTCCATATCTTGGACTTTGTACTGTACTTTTTTAAAAATGTCTGTAAAATGTCTGTAAAAAATAAATTAAATGTGAATTCATATTAATACAATTTCTTGAAGTTTTAATTTTAGGCAATTTTTATTTTCAGGAAACTTCTGAAATCCTTGGCCTTTAACTGATACCTTTGCCAAAATTTTACTTCATCTGGCAGCCAATATTTCAGATTGTGAATTAGCTAAATTGCTTCTAGAAAAGGGAGGTAATGTTGAAAGCACAAACCCACATCGGCAAACAGATCTGCATATTGCTTGTGGCAAAAAATCTTTAGGTAATGGTAAAAATACCTTGAATATGTTAGCAATACCTCCACCCCCATTTATACAGTGAGAAACTTTTATGTTAGAAGAGCAGTTAAGGAACCTGTCAAAAGAAACTTCTGTAGTAATAAATGTATTGAGTTGATAATTTAAAATATTCATATTGTGTATTTCATTGCACCATATAACATTTCAGAAAGTTTTCTGGCTATTTCTGCAGTTTTTAAAACAACAAAAACCTTTTACTAAACCTAGAAATTCGAAGATGTAAGAGAAAATATTTAAGAAAAATTGATTACATATGGGGGGGGGGAAGTTACTTTTACTAAAGGAATTGGTGTTGAAGATATTCATAAATTAGAAAAGAAGCCTGTTTGAAGCCTTGATATGCTAAAGCAAATGAAATGAGATAAGATGTTAGAGAGAAAGAAAAGAAAAATAGCTAAAATATTCGAGAAAATTTTGGATTAAAAGACTCATAATATTGTGGAGTTGCTGATATTTTGTAGCTTGAAATGCATAATTGCTGTAGTATCATTTAAAAATTACTGGAACAAATTATGTATGCAATTGTTTGTTCCTTTAAACTAAAAAATTTTGTTAGACTATGGTTATAATAGGTTTGCTACACTACCTTAAAACCGGGAAAAGTCAGGGAATTTGAAAATTGACTAAAAAAGTCAGGGAATTTTAAATATTTTAGTCAAAATCTGGAAAAGTCGGGGAATTTCAATGGCGATCCCCCCCAAAAAGCGATTTTTACGCCAACGTTGGAACCGATCACTTTCTTGACGAACTGTATATCGCGTGAGCATCATTCGGGCAGCTGGCATAGAGCCAATTTTCACAGCTTTAATCAGATTGTCTTTTAGAAAGGAAAAGCCCAGTAACTTTGGTTTCCAGTAACCTTGAGAATCGAGATATTTGCAAGTGCAGTGCATGTTGAACAAAAGAAAACACCTTCCCATTCTCATATAAAACAAAATTGGTTTAATCCTATAGTACATGGTACAGACATAATTTGGTGACATTATGATGAGCAGTAAATGGGTCATTTAGGTGTTGGTGACAATTTTCGAAATCACGCCAAGGCCATACCACATACTAAAACTTTACAAAATCTTTTAAGCTTTTTTTTTTTTTTTTACTTTTTAATAAATGCCTTAATTGTCATTTTGCAGTAAATTAAAAAAATAGTAATCGGTCATCTAGGCTAATCATTTAATATAATTGTATTTGCCAAATTGTCATTAATTATTGTAATCCAGGCTTTAATCTTTTAAGTAATTGACTTAAATTTAATGTTATTCATATCATTTAATGTGGCTTTATCCTTCTAAATTTATTTGTTATTAGTTAATAATACTTTCAAATTTCAGACAATTTTCTCAGGCATGCTCCTTAAACTAGTTCTAGCAGTATGATGACTAAATTTAATGCACATATTTTTTGCTTATGTAAGCTGCTAAATAAATATAAAATACCTGAATTTATTTTAAATATTATTAAATTGATTTATTTCTTTCACTTAGGCTGCAAAAAAAGACTTTTTTTTTTTTAATCCAGATTGGGCAGATTCTAATCTCAATAAGTATCTCTCTTCGGTGGAGAAAATAACTATTATTCTTATTATAGTAATGTTTTGGGGATAAGTCGTATGTAATTGGTAAATTTTTATGTTTTCAAGTGGTACAATAATTAATTTGCCTCCTAGCACAGCCAACGTACACTATGCAGATGGATTAGAATTTTCTTAAAACATACCTGGAAAAGTCAGGGAATTTCATTTTGAGTGGCAGCCCTCTTATAAGAAGAAATGTTTTTTAGAAGAAACAAAATCCCCTTTAGAATTTGCATGAATATTATAAGAGTAAAATATAAGTATTTCAGGAACTTATTTCCCTAATTTATTGCTAATTACTTGATGATATTTGAGGATGTAACATATGTACATTGCGAAAAAAAATTGGGACAGATCTATATCTCCCGTTCTATTGGGCCAATTGACGAAATTCAAGTTGCTTTTTCATATCTCGAAAGCTCGTCTTAGGATATGTATTAGATTTATATATAGCATTGTTTTAATATATGTATTCTGCCATAAAATCGGACTTCTTCTGTAATTACATACCATTTTTTTTCTTTCGTATTTTGATTCTATGACTCAAATTATGCCAGATTGCCAAGTTTTGTAAAAATCGTTTGAGTAATTTTTAAAAAATTAGCTCTCAAAATTTTAGCTCTTCAATGTTAAATTTATTTGGTATATGTTTATTAATATAATTTATTATAAGCTGTAATAAAGAAAATGTGGCTTACGCACTTTGTTAAAATTGTTTGAAAGAATTATTTGGTATATGTTTATTAATATAATTTATTATAAGCTGTAATAAAGAAAATGTGGCTTACGCACTTTGTTAAAATTGTTTGAAAGAATGAACAATGGACCTTTTCCCACTCGTGCATTAGTGAAAAAACCGGAAAATAAGTAGGTTGTTGTAAATTAAGAATTTCGACAAGTGCATTATTTTTGGCGCAAGCTGAAAAAAATCTGCCAAGATAAATTTTTAAATTTCTTACCAAAAATTACAAAATTTAATATTTAGGCATAATATGGGTCGTAGAATCGGAATATGGAAAAAAAATTGGTATGTTATTTCAGAAAAACTCCTATTTTGTGTTAAAATACCTATGTTAGGACAATGCTATATGTAAATCTAATATATATCCTATGCCGCACTTTCGAGACATAAAAAACGCAGTTTGAATTTCGTCAATCGGCCAAATGGAACGGAAGATATAGAACTGTTCCTTTTTTTTTTTTTTTTTTTTTTTTTTTTTTTTTTTTTTTTTTTTTGTTTTTTTTTTGCATGTGTGTGTGTGTGTCTGCTGTGTACCTGAGTGATTTCTTGTTTACAACTGTAAAAGACAACCTAAGTAAGATATTTATTTAAAGACATAATACAAACTCATCATTCTTAATCTTCCTCTCTTGCCAAAAACTAGTTATCAACTAAACTTTCCCATTTACATGCAGAGTGCTATTCACTTTTCTGCTTAACATTTACAAGGAAAAGGCATGACAAGGGAAATGATTTTATTTTCAAATTTGTTATACAGTTTTGTTAACTACCAGGATACATTTAGTAGTAAGGCACTGTACATCTACTTCTGTTTTATTTTTGGTATTAGAAGAGTGAAGCGTTTTGCACAAATATTTGCTTTAATTTTTTTTAATTCCCATTTGATTTCCTGCTATTTCTCAGTTTTTGAGATAAATTGTAAATCTGGTTGGAGCCCACAGAAGCCCTAAATAAGAGTGCTTTGCTGTTTCTTTTATGTAACAGAATTACAATTTCAATGGAATTTTTTTTTTAACTAAAAAATTTCATTTTAGTTATTATTAAGCTTTAAAAATCATTTCTAGTTTCTGAATGTATGCTTATCTTTTTTGGGGAAAGAAACCCTTAGATGGAGAGTGAAATTTTTGTAAAAGAAAACTCTGCCACCCACATGTCAAAGGCACTTTTCTATAGGAAGTTCAACACATTTATGACAGAGTTGGAATTGTTCATTTCCTAAAGTAACTAGAAGTGATCACCTTGGTCCTACATGCCGAATGCTAGTGACTTTTGATTTGGGAAGGGCATTTTTCTCCTGTGACATTCTTTTTTGACAGTTAGAATTATATGAGTAGGGATTTGTGGTCAGAAAGTATTAGACTTCTCCCTTTGTGTTAATACCCTCACATCTCTATTAAAATTTTCTTCCGTATTCTTGCACTGTTTCTAACATTCCCTCTATTTTCACTGGTGACCCAATTTACCTTTTTTCTGAGAAAAGAATGGTCTTTGTTTCTATCATCCCTTGAACTAATACATTATATTGCATATTCAGGGTTTAAGCTTAGCTAGACAAGGGCTGAGATATTAGTTAGTGTTTAAGTGAAATTGTAATTCCAGGCAAAGCTCCAAGCAAGATAATGGTTTGGTTTATTTGATTATAAAAAAGCATGTGAGGGCTCTCTGCCTGAGGAAAGGTATGTCTTTTATGGAGGACATTCTAAGGGAACTAGCTCGGAGCTACATTACACATAGGGAAAATCACAAAAACACTCCTGCAACGAGCCAGTTCGCCTGGAAGAAAATCCAGATATCTAGTGCTCAGCGATTTTACTGCTTGGCCACCGGAGGACCCCAAATAAGATAAAATCTGATATTTTATTTTTCAACTTTTTATTATTAATTTAATAATTCTGTTTATCTCTTTGCATTGTATTGAACTTTAATTTAATTATTTGTTATTTATTTTTGCTCCTCTTGGCTCAGCCACTTCTAATTTTATAAATTAAGTTCTGATTTCTTTTGAGAATACAAGTGGCTGTGTAATTTTGCTGCAGAACATTGATGTGATCTTTTACAAGAAAAAAGCAATACCAGCCTTTCTGGAGACTTCTTTTCATCACAGAAGGAACTAAATACAGTTTTCTTTCCTACCTTCACATACTTCTGTTTCTGAGAATCATCGTGGAATATCCCAGTCAAGTTCTGAAAGGCTCAACTGTCAACAGAGCTAGAAAAATTGTGCTACTCACAATGGATCAGTAATAATGTATTATATTCATATTTGTGTTTATGCATGCAATAGTTTATCCACTTTGAGCATTTTGCCACTTTAATGCTTCCCTTGTAAAGATTTTAAGTTTTACTAACGTTTATTTTATTTATATCTTTACTATCTTCCCTTATTTTCCACATCTGGCCAGAATAAGCACAAATAGATTTAATGCATGCAAATGAGTTTGCAAACTTTAGAAGTATTTAAGACACGGCTTTTAGCCAAAAGAGTAGTGAAAGAGTGATTTCTCACGTCCTTTATCGCATGCGTGATTTTCATTGTCTGCTTTTAAGGCCAAAATTTAGTTCTCATTGTTATTTGAAGATGTATTGCAGTCTTACATAATACATAATATTACATAATACTACATATGCAATACTACTACATACATAATACTACATACATAATATTAAAGGACCAATCTTTATGTTACTAGTCTCTGCAAAGCATCTTAGTTCTTATTTAGTTAAGTTAGTTCATTTTCTTATTTTCTATGTTCTAGACCAAAAGTGTTGGTCTTTGTGTCCCGAAGTGCAGGAGCATCTGTATGCTGTGAGAATAAATGGTAAATTAACCTACCTTATCTTTGTTTAATTTTCTACATATGCACGAACATAGCTTTGAGTAAGCTCCCTGTTCTGACTCAGGACTCCAGTTATGTTTGCAAAATCAACTAGAAGGAATAATAGTTCTGACACCCTTTCCACCAAATGGGCAAAAAATTTAAAGGACATTTTGTGTGAGGTTGAGATCCCTCTTCAGCTACCTAAAATAGCTGTAATTGTGAAAATCTTGGAAATAATTACATTACGTCTAGGTATGAGTGTATGTTGAGGATTATCCTATCTGGTTTTCTTGGAAACATAATGAAAGTAGTTCCTACTTGAACTCAAGACATGGTTTTGTTTCAGAATTCCCTTGACAGAATTTTCATTGTGCAAAGTGAAAAAATACAAGGTGTTTATAAAGTCCCAGACCTATTTTTATGTTTAATAACTCATAAAACAATGAAGATGTAAACAAACTTATGGCATTTATGGATGGAATAACTTATATCATTTCCTTTTCAGGTTTGAATACCTTTACTTTTGTAAATATCGTCTGCACGTGTGGTTCATTTCAGATAATTTCATTTTCCAGTCTAAATATCTGTACTTCTCTAAATATCGTCTGCTTATTAATTGCATTTTTCTCTCTTTTGTTTTTGGCAACTATTAATTGCCATAATGTGCGCATATGGGGATCTGAAAATCCCCATGAATACCGTGAGGCACAAAGGGATTCCCCAAAGATTAATGTGTGTTGTGGACTAATGCACGACCGAGTCATTGGGCCTTTTTTTTTTTACAGAAAAGATGGTCTCATCAGTCGTATACTTAGACATGTTGGAAAACTTCGTATTTCCACAACTAGAAGAGCTTCAGCCACATGTCTTTTTGCAACAAGATGGTGCACCACCTCATTGGGATACCATCGTTCGTAGTTCTTTGAATTACCATTTCACAGGAAGATGGATTGGGTGAGGAGATCCAATTCCTTGACCACCCAGATCATCTGATATAATGCCGCTGGACTTTTTCCTTTGGGGATTTGTAAAGGACAACGTTTACAGGAGGAGAGTGTCGAACATTGATGACCTAAAAGCCAGAATTACAACCGCAATAGCCTCTGTGGATGCTGACATGCTTGCCGGTACCTGGCGAGAAATTGAATATCGGCTTGATATTCTCCGTGCGACAAAGGGGGTACACGTGGAAGTTCATTGACAAGGGTCATGAAACGTTTTGAGTCTATCTAACCATTTATGTTATTAATTTTAATCTTTATTATTTTATGAGTTATTAAACATCAAAATGGGTCCGGGACTTTATAAACCCCCTGTATTTCTCAGTATTTTTAAAATACTGCTCCATAAAAATAGTTCTGATTCTTATTATTTGTAACTAATAACAATAATATTTTTTGCTTTAAAATTTATTGTGTACTTAAAACTGAAGTATGTATTATTTTTCTGATCCTGATGTTTTTGGACATACTCCTGTAGACAGAGTTTGTAGATATAGTTCAGCAGAGGTTGTTAAATTCCTCTTGGTACAAGGTACACAAAGTGTGCATGTAAAAGGCTCTCAACGGTATGGTCCTCTATTGAATGCTGCATTAAATGCTGCAGAACATGCAACGCCTATAGCATCTCTACTTTTAGATGCTGGTGCAGATGTAAGTAATAAAATTAAATACATGTTTTTAGATGCAATAAATATTTAGTATTAATTTTAAAACAATGAAGGCATTTTTCTGGAATTCCTATCTTATTTCAAAATTTACATTTTGACAAATGTAAATTGTCAGTGTTAGAAATAAAGTGTTAGATTTTCTTGTTAGTAGCAGAACATACAACTACTGAGAATGTAATGTGATGTGTAATACCGAGGATATTAATGCATATTTAGATGATTTCTGGGCCATTTAATTCATGTTTATAGATTGTAAAGAGTTATTTTTTAAATATGCAGTCTGATAGCCTTTTTTCTAAACAATAAATCTGCATTGTAATTTCTGCTATAGAAGGGCTTACATAAAATTTCCAGGACTACTGATTTCTATTCCTCGTCTGCTACTTTCCAGAACCTATTAATCGTGATAGGTTTACACTCAGAAAGAGTGCTTTTCAGAAGACTAAAGGCACAATAGTTCATAAGTGAAATGTCAAGAAACTTTGTAGGAATACATAAAAAAGGTGTAATGCAGTACCTGTACAGTCTTTTTTCAAAGAATACAGTGGTGCGTTTCAAAATATGACTTTTTATATCTTGATGAAGTTTTCATGCCTTGAACATCCTTGAAATAAAGAAGCGGAATTTCTTCTGTAGATGCCGGGCATAAAAGCTTTTCTCTTCATAGTATGTTGAGTTGATTTTTCATATTTTTTTCCCACTCTTCGTATTTTCGATTTCTTAATGTAAGAGAATCTTGTGAAAATCATAAACCGTTTGCTGAAACTTTCTTTGCATTGATGGAACCGGGTTTGTACATTTTTTTCTCTTTATTCTTGATAATAACGAGCCATGTTTTTTCATTGCAGTAATTCAGGTAAATCTTGCTTCATCAAGAGTCACAATGTATTTTCATTTATCTTTTGCTGAATAGTTTTCGTACATGATTCTACAAACTGTTCTGTGTTGAGCCACATGGTTGCAGGAAAAGGTCGTGAATGTTATGCTTTTAGTTTTTTTAAGTTGCAAATCTTGGTTTATTATTTTATATAGTTGTAATAGATGCATTTTAAGATTTTGTTGTGTTTCCAGTGATTTAACTAGAAACATTAGATAACCGTTTTGGGTATTCATTTAGAATCTTGTTTCGAAGTAGAATTATTAACGGTTTTTGCCTTTCCAATTAATAATGTTCTTATTGAGCATTATAAAATTTTTATATGCAGTTCACATTGTTTTTGAACTATGAAATAGAAATTTTTCTCTTTGGAAAGTGTAAAAACATATTTTGAATCCACAGTATGCAGCACTTTGAAAGAAGTATGAATTTAAAAGTAGGAGACGACATTTCTAATTTCAAATCATAAGCTGCTGTCAGAAATTTTTTCCAAAATATTTGCTTTTTGTAATTCTTGATCAAATGCATTCTAAAAATGTGTAACATCTTCTGTAGTTCCTGGTGTATTAATATTTCTTTTATTGGAAAATTTTTTGCAATTCAAGTGAGCGTAATTAGACCCATCTGTTTCACAAGAAGCAATAGTATTTTAAATTCATTATCTCGAAACACAGAGTGTCAAAACTTTTTTTGCCTACATAAAAGAAGGGGTGAACTAGGAGATATGTTGATCGTCTGCTTAATTTGAATTTTGTTAAAAATTTCAACAGGCTATCCTTTTTTGTATATAAAGTTATGAATAATTTACTTTTGTTTCTTCAAGGGTCACTTAAATAATCGTCTCCATTACAGTTTATTTTCATATTTTCTCATCATAACTTCTGAAATTTAATGTTTTTTAATCATTTAAAAAGCATTTACATGTAATTTCCAAAAATCAGGTTCATTGGACTAGTTATAAGGTTTATTAAAAGTAGTATTACATTTGTTATACTACTTTTAATAAACCATGCATCTTGCATAAGGTTTTTTTCAAAAAAAAAAGTTTTTTCAGTTTGAATTCCGTTATAAAAAAAGATGATCTGAAGTAACACTAAATTTTTATTTAAAATCTTCTAAAATGGTTTAATAAAGATACGTACCTTTTTCTTAAAAAATTCCTTCTGTGTGTGTATATGTATAAACTCATAAATAACTCATAAATTTTTGAAATGTTGTTTTGGATTCCCTTTATTGAAGTGAAAAGTATTTTTTTGTTTTTGGCCATCCCCTTAAAAATAAACTAAAACAAGACAAATACAATTCATATTAAGATTTTTAATATTAGCTGGTAAATTTTAAGTTTTTTGCTTGCTTTCTAGCTTATCATTTGCCACTTGCATATAATCTTTTAAATTTAGGGTATTTAGGTTTCATAATTTTTCTAACATTCCTCGCTCCGTTCTTATTCATTTGTTTTTTTAAAGTTCTTTTAGTTTATAAAAATACAGAATTTTTTTTATAAAAATTATATGCAGGGTCATTGTAATTAAAGTTCAACTTTCAAATGGCTGTAAAAAAGAACTGGTAGTCAGGATGACTTAAAATTCAACCTGAATACACATGAAGCAATGACAATTTCTCTAGCAAAGAGGAAAAACTAGTTCAAAAGGAATAGATGACACTGTAATTGTCATTAATTAAAAGATGATGCATGCACATCATGTATTAGATTCAATAAAAACATGGAATGCATGTAGTTCTCATTATTCTGCATTCAGGGAGCTCGTCTTGACAGTCGGTGAAGGATTAGTTTCAGATTGTGAAATATTTTCAGAAGACCAGTAATTGCTTCAACTGCCTTCAAGAAGTTTGGGGTATTATTGTGTATAAGACATGGCTCTGTTTCAATGTCTGTAGAAGATCATTTGTAAATTTGGAAGAGACCATTTCATTTGACATGAGATCTGGCAACGGGAGTAAAGGAATTTCTTTGACATTCATGGAAGATGTGGCTATAGCATTGAAAGAATGAACAGGGAATGTACAGTGCCAGGGGAATTGCCCAATCTCTAGACATAACTATCAGCACGGACCATAAACTTTAAAAAAATATCCTACGATTCTATCTGTTCAAAATTATGCTGCTTCAGGAATTGCTTCCTGCTGCCCTTCCAATACAGCAAATTTGTTCCTGTAATTTTTTGCTTGGATGGAAGTGGACAATGCGTAGATGTGGAACCGTTTGTGGACATATGAAGCCTATTTCCATGGTGCTGTCCATTCTCAAAATTGCAGAATGTTGTAGACATTGACCAGGCTGCATCTTATACCCATTAATATCCTGAATTTCTTCAGAGTAGTTGAGGCACAATCAGTCTACTTATAAAAAAGCTTCACAAGTAGAGCTTGAACCTTCACTGACAGAGTCATAACAACCTTCTAAGATGCAGAATAACAGGAATTGCATGTACTCCATTTTTTTATGTGTCTCCAATGTTTAATACATGGCGTGTGAGTTCCATTTTTACTTCCTTGTACAAAGTAAAAATGTAATTACGAAAAATTTCGGGTATCATATTTCAATGAAAATATCAATTTTGACCGCTATTGAATGCAATTTAATGATGTTTTTGCGATATCTGAACATAAGGACAGAATAAAGGACTCTTTTTCCTCCCAAAAAAATTACAAAACTGATTTAAAATGGATTCGGAAGAGATTTTTTCATGGCATCATGTATATATGTGTATATATCTTGCATAACTCAAAAGTGAGTAGAATCAGAACATTGAAATTTTGTATATAGGACTGCTGTAACATGTAGATGTGCACGTCCTGTTTTAGTTGCAATCGGCCACACCAAAAGTATCTAAATGTATATATTCTCTCTTACTCTGCTCAGTAATCTTTTTTTCTATTCTTATAGATTGGTAATTTGGGTATTTTTTGCTTTAAAAATGATTGAATTATGTTGTTCTTATCTTCTGGTTAAGGTTTTTATGCCTTTAGTAAATTTGTATGCAAGATTTGTAGAATTATCGACAATTTAAAAGTTGTTTAAGTGCAGTTAAGCCTAGTCATTTTTCCCATGGCAGCCATATTTGTGTACATTTGAAACGTAGGAGAATAGTGGATTTGTTGCCAATCTAAAGAAACTAAGCTTCACAACAACAAAGATAATGCCTTCTTTTATTATTGGGAATTAAATCATGCTTAATCCATTCTGGAATTGATTCAAGAAAGGATATAGTGTTTAAGATTTACTCTGCAATTTTTCATATAGATATTGAGTTTTTGTCTTTCGTGAAATGAGAATTGAATTTATTGAATGAGAAATACTGAATCATCTGTGAAAAACTGTTTCTTTCTTTTCTCTTTTTTGTTTAATTTCTTTTATACATTGTTTTAGATTTATTATAATATTTGAATAGAACGTTCAACAACAATTTGATAATTCTTCAGATATAATTTTTTGTGTATTTTGAGTTATAAAATGAATGAGATGTAATGCTGTTAAATGAACCTAGCGACAAGAGTGTCAAGAAAAAATGTATATAATTTAATATTCCATACAAGGAAGTCATGTGGTGTAAACATCAGATTTTTTAATTAGTATATTATGTCAAGTACAGTGATATCTACTGATAAAATTCTGGACTATTTCCTTTCTTGAGTCAAAAAAAATTCTCATTGCTTTATGTATATTCAGGTTAAATTTCAGGTCTCTCTGATCAGCGGTTCTTTCTAACAGCATTTTGAAAGTGGAACTTGTATTTTAATCGTTCAGTATGTACACCGAAGAGCCATTACATTATGACCCCACTCCATCTATAACAATGAGCTTGCCCAGGAACAAAACCACTGCATGCGCAACTGATGTTGGAGTATATAAAGTGACTATACATTGTCTTTCTAAACATAGCATGATTAGCAACATAATGGGAAAGGCAGCTGATTTATCAGACTTCGATAAAGGTCAAATCGTTATGGCTCGGCGACTGGGAACATCAGTATCAGAAACGGTACATTTAATGGGCTGTTCACATTCAGTTGTTGTGAGTACATATTGAGAGTGGTGTATGGATGGTGAAACAGTAAGTTGCCGACCAGCAGTGTATTAACGATGGCGCATTGATTCCAGAGGAGAGCAGAGATTGCTACATATAGTTTGCCGTGACTAAAGAGCTACAACAACTGAAATCACCACCAATTACAACAGTAGCAACTCAGACAGTTTCTCAGTACGCTCGCCAGCTGCATCTGCCATGGGCTAAGAAACATCAGAACTGAACATTAGAAGAATGGAAGAAAGTTACATAGTCCAACAAATCAAGTTTTCTGATTCATCACATCGACAGGCGTGTGCTAATATGCTGATTTCCAAACCAAACCCTGGCTCCCGGATGCACAATTGGACCGAGACAAGCTGGTGGTGGGGGTATAATGGTATGGGCAATGTCTTCATGGAGCACATTAGAACCCATAATCCTCATAGACCAATCCCTGACATCTCTGTGCTGTGTGAACATTGTTGCTGTAACTGTGCACAGCGATGATGGGTTCTGTAGAATGCTGCAACTTAAAACCGTGCCCTAAATTATGTTTCACTCTCAGCAGCAAACAATCTTTATCATGTAATGGCATTAGTGAGCAAACACTTCAGCATCACCACCAACTTTTGCTAGAATAATCATTTTATTTCAAGCATGCATTTTCATGAGGTGTTTCAATATTTTTGTCCAACTCCTGTACTATTATTAATTAATTTCTTTTTAATAAATTAATGTCGATTAAATTTTGACTTGAAATATTTTACCTTGATTTTAACATGTTTCTTTTGGTTCACGAAATTTTTAGCAGTTCTGTTTATTCTTTGGTTAGAACTTTATTTAGCACATTGTAAGTTTATTTTTCGAGGTTAGTATGAGTGTTTTGTGGTCGCATCGGAGCAGATTATGTATTGATGATCAATTGAAAGCATTTTTAAAGAAATTTTTGCTTTGTTGCACTTTTAAAGCACTTTGATTATTTTGATGAAATAATCTGTATTGGGACTTAAGCCACCAAATTGTATTTATTGTTTTTAGAGAATACTTTGTTTATAACAATAAATATTAACTTGCAACAATAAGCTCCTTATATATGTAAATTGAGAAGAGAACATGTTGAACTTTTAATGAATTTATTTGTTAGATTTTGTAAAACCATCAGTAATTTCTGAAAGAAATGCAGGTTTTACTCTGACATCTGTTCCAGTTCAAAAGTGTAATAGGAAAAAAAAAAGGGGGGGGAATGAAAATTTAGTGTGATCGGTACAGAAATAAGATAATATTTTATTTTTAAAATGTTGAGTTCAGTGAAGTTATTCAATTCAGTGCAAGCTTTTTTGTACATGCATGTTCATATATAAATTTATGTAAATGATCCATTTCTAAAACATGCTGAAGTTGCGGACATTAACTTGAGAACTAAAGTTTCATTTTCATCTGTTTATTTCGTGGCGAGTACTTTTCTACCCATTTTTGATGAAAAAAATATTAATCAAGTGTAAATCAAGTTTTCTATGTATCAAGTAGATAATTTGAAAAAAGTTGCAGAGTTATATATTGTTATAGCATGGGGAGAAATTGCAAAATTAAAAAATGTGAATGGGTAGGTTTTATATATATATAGTACTACTTGTTGTGATGCTTGCTGAGTAATGCCTCATTCAAATACAGCTTGTGAAAAAAAATTATTA
>KK121069.1:219200-268677 GCA_000611955.2 Stegodyphus mimosarum
TAAAAGGCACACTGATTTTCTACAAATTTAGGTACATGCAGGCAAAAGAACTGTATTTTAAAGAAAAATTCTGTAATTCAGAACTTGCTACACATAAATCTTTGCATCCATAATTTTGTAAATCAAATAGTTTTTTTTTACATTATTTGTATTATTCTAGTGTATCTAAAGCTTAATTTTTTTCAAACTTGTAGATTTTTCCTTGTAGAAATAAGAATCGAGAAACTTCATAAAGAGATATGATTTATGGATTCTAATTTCCTCTATGATTATTAGGGATTTAAGATGTTTATTTCAACAATATATTAGGTTTAATGATATTTCTAATCAAATATGCATATAATTTATAAGAAATATTTTTAATAATTCAGATTTTTATATATATGTATTTTAAGTTAAATGTAATTAAACTGATTACAATTAATGTTAGTTAAAAAAATATGCTTTATATACGTGTTTTCAAAATTCAAAGTTTCAAATGCCATTTGTGCATTGACTGCTGACAAGTTTTGCTGTACATTGGAGTCTATGTATCTTTAGGATGATGATTACAGGAAATTTTATATTAATATTTATTTAATCCTACAGATGTCATTTTTGCTATATTTCTTCTGTACTGAATTATTAAAAATTTCTCATACTTAAGCCTTTATGAAGACAAAGAATAAATATTTTTTTCCGGGTTGTTTTACTGTTTATCTTTTGGTGCCGCTTTTGCAACTCCCATTTTTCAAATATTTTAATTTTTGTGAAATTTTAACATGCTCTTTCTTTCTCAGATTAATCATGCCAATGATACTGAGGGAACAGCATTAATGATTGCTACGAGAAATTCTGCTTCGGAACGGCTACGTACAGCAAATTCAAATACAAGTTATCGTTATTCATATGTAGATTTGTTTATGATGTTGATAGAATGCGGATGTGATGTTAATGCTGTTAATAGAGCTGGCCAAACTGCTCTGCATATTGCAGTTAGGACAAGACAAGAAATTTTAGTTTTGGAAACTTCTTATTTCTGGAAGTGACATGGATGGCTTTACCCCATTACACTATGCATGTGAACGTGGAAGCCAGATGCTAGTCGATTTACTCCTAACTTCTGGTACTAATATAAAAGCCCGTGATTAGGAAAGCACCTTTGAAAGATGGAGACGTTTTCGATGATTAAATGAAGTAAACAGTCACCTATTTTATTATGTTACACGTAAACTGAAGGAGTGTCTTACCTTACAAACCCTGTGCAATATAATGATTAAAAAAAATATTAGAAACATAGAAGAAGATGCTATGAAACTTGGATTGCGTATATTGTTGGTAAAAGGCCTACAACTTAAAGACTGATGGGAGTATGTATTATGTTTATTGGCATGTGCATAAAAAAAGAGACGTGACTGGATTTGTTACGTCAGTTCTAGTTTTCTATAAATTGCTAAGGTTATGTAATGATAATAAAGATTGTTCTACGCATGTTTTTAGCACAATTAAGTTTTTTTGCAACATTCTTATAATATTTGCTGCTTTTTCTGTGAAATTTGTTCTACGTATATGGCACATGCAAAGAATACTGTTTTTTAGTGTCAGAAAGAAATTTTTGTCATTTGCTTTCGGGAGCCAGTTATTTAAATTTTGCAGTGAATGCAATTTTGTTACATTTGGTATGCTGAAAACATTTTACACAAGTAATTTATCAATTTTCCTAGTGTTAAATGTATTAATATTATTCACATGTATTTTAATTACTTTAGCATCATAGTCAAATAATATTACAAAAACACTGGACTACAAATATTTCTAATTTATGAAAATGCTGTTGAGAGTTGGCTACGTGCAAATAGTGAAGCCCACATTTGTTGTCAAAAAAACATATTCTTTAATTCTGTAAATAGATTATATTTTTGGAAAATAAAATTTCACAATTGTTTTTTCACAATTTCTCTATAGCAGTGCTCATGACTTTATTTATCAACAGCAGAAACTTTTTTCTTAACTGCTATTTCATTTTCAAGTACATATAAATTTAAATATTTCTCTATTCAGTTTGTGTACAAACCCTGAATTTTTATGAACATTATCTAACATTAAACGTAAATATCATGGTTTACATTTATCATGTAGGATCCAAACATTTTGTGTTTTATTTCTTAGAATGAGTATAAATTTTGCTATATGAAGTGAAGCATTGCAAAATTAACTTTTTAATTTCAAAATATCTTGAATAAATATTTGTTGTTTTTTAAAGCATTTTTATAGCTAAGTATATAATATTTTTATACTTGAAGTAACCATTTTATATTTAAATTCAGGATTTTTGTATTTAGTTCCGTGCTTAGCTGTAGCAGCTGATATTCTTTGGACATAAGTTTGAATCCCGAGAAGGTTTGGATGTCTGTAGTAGTTTATCCTTTTTGAGTGTAATATCAAGCTACTCGCTCTAGGGCAGCGTTCTCGGTATTGAAATGGCTAAATGAGCGATAGACCAATGCTTACTGAGAAAATGTCCAGTAATTTTAATGAATATTACTCAGTTTTTTAAATATTACATCTGAAGTTTACCTTGAAACATTACTACATTTATTTCTGAAATAAAGAGCTTCATTTTGCACTTTAAATTTCTTCTCAAATGTTAAGGAGCTCAGAGAGCTTCTCATGCATGGATTTGTAGGCCGAAAAAAAATTTTTTTAACTCATATATTTGATCAAAAATTCATAATTTCAGAGATCAGAATCTACAGGCTTTTGTTGAAGAAAGGTGGCAACTGTAGGTACATTAGTATCACTGTGCCTTGATAGCTATTAAGCTGCGTGCAAATTTTGATGGAGAACACCCCAGAGGGAGATCCAAAGATCTCTTACCCCACTTCCTTTCCCACCAAACACTTGAGAGAACTTCCAGCTGACAGATATTTTGAATGCTCCTTTGATGCACAGACAGTGTACACTCTCAAACATCCATGCCTTCTCCGGGATTCGAACCAGAGCTCAGTGAATGACATAGTACAAAGGAGCATTAATCACTATACCAATAGGGGAAGCGCTCAAAATCTACAGTAGAATTGTAATGTTTCTGAACAAATATTAGGAATAGTGAATACTTGGAAGTCAGTATTGAATTTCAAATTATACTGATGGAGTTTTTATACAATTTTGCTATTTCATAACAAATTTAATTAAAATCTGTAGATTAGTTTTTCAGAAATTTGACATAATGTGCAAATTTTCTTAATTTGGCACACAAATCCTAACTAATATTATAAATGCGAATGTGAGTTTGTTTGTGGGTTTGTTTGTTCGTTTGTTACACTTTCATGCCTTAATTACTTAACCGATCATCATGAAATTTTCAAGAAATATTTTTGATATATTAGAAAAGGTTAATGTAACTTAACTGTTGAAACTTAAACTATATAATAGGTTTTATAGCTTAAAATGATTGTCATTATATAAACATTAAATGTTAAAAGTTTCATAAGGATAAGTAAATGATGCAAAAGTTTGTCTGCGCGCGCAAGTTGCCTGGCTAAACCACGCAAACATTTTATAGCCTAACATATCAAAAATATTTCTTGAAAATTTCATGATGATCGGTTAAGTAATTAAGGCGTCAAAGCGTAACATTTATTAATGAAGCGTTTATTAATTTTTATTTGTTTAATTTAATTTATTATTTAAAATCCTTCAGAATTTCCGGCTTTTGGCTCTTCTTTCACAAACATTTTTCAGTCATTAGGAAATATACGTATCAGTTTTACTAGATTTCGTGGCGATGCTCTCTGCGTAAATACAAAATATCCGTTGCCTATTGGTATTGAAGAAGGGCAGTAGTTACTGAAATTTTACGTGGATTGTATTTTTAAAATTCACGCGGAGTTGAAACTTATTTAAGGACACCAACACGAGAGAAGCCGCGGGTAAAAGCTAGATATCCCTTTTTGTTTATTCATTTATTTCCTTTTTTTTTTTTTTTTTTTTTTATTCGAAATGCCTCGCAAATGTAAATCTAACATGTCTAGGAATTCATCTCCGGCCCGGGCAGCAAAAATTGCTCGATCCCAAGAATCTTCCGTACATGTACAATTAAGAAGACTAGAACAAGCAAAGCGACAATCTGTTTTGAGAATTGATGAAACAACTTCTCAAAGACAAGAAAGATTAGAGGACCAACCTTCCCGTCAAGCTTCTATGAGAGCAGCTGAAAAGGCTCTCCAAACAGAACTCCGCTCGGCAAAACAACTCGAACGCCAAGCTACTTTAAGAGCCGCTGAAATACCCCTTCAAACGCAGATGCGCTTGGAAGAACAAGCTGAGCGACAAACTGCTTTAAGAGCTGCTGAAACGCCTTTTCAAACACGATTTTTTTTAGAAGAAAAAGCTGAATGCCAAGCTGCTTTCAGAGCTGAAGAAACACCTCTCTGAAAGAACAAACTGAACGTCAAACTGCTTTGAGAGCTATTGAAACGCCTCTTCAAACACAGAGTCGCTTGGAAGAAAAGCTGAACAACAGGCAGTTATTAGAGCGAGAGATACTCCAGAACAATTGCAAGCGAGAAAATCGTTCATACAGAAATGCAAACGGAACATCGGCGAAATTTCATGCATAACCTTTGGCCCGTATTTAATGATTCTGGACTTCAATACGATCCTTCAATTGATTACCATAATCATCCATTAATTGTTATCGATTCGATGAGTAAAAAAGTGCAAGTTTTGTGGTGCTTTAAAATGGAAAGCTGAAACTGCAGGAATGTGCTCTTTCGCTTTCTTTACTTGGTGAACCAGAAGAGCCGCTGAAAACTCTATATTTATATGATAAAGTAAAATCAGAAAGTAAAACTCTTGCTTCCAAATGACATCTTTTGGACAAAGAGATAAGGATGCCCGAGTTTTCACCAACTTTTGCCGTACAAGGTCTGATACATCATCGAATTGGTTCACTTTTTCCAACAGATAATGAGTCGCGTAAATTTTTGCAAGCTTATTTTATGGCTCAAGAAGAAAATGAAGTAAGCCGTCGTTGGTAGTATATTGATGGAGTTGAGAGAGAGATAGTATTGAAAATTCAAAGAATGTTACATGACCACAACGTTTTGATAAGTACCTTCAAAAATGCAATAAAAAACTGGCCTCAAGATGATTGTAAAGTCCATTCATGCTGATAGAACTCCGTGTGGCGAACATGAGAAGCGCTATAATGTACCGACGATTAATGAAGTTGCTGTCTAGGTTACTGGCGACCCATGCTCTCCAGGAGATATACGTAACGAGATATCGTGTATGACACACGTAGCAGATACTCATAAATTGTACAGTGCTTTGCAGTACCCATTAATTTTTAGTAAAGGGCAATTGGGATACCATTTTCATATTCCATAGATTAATCCAACTGTAAAACAGCCAGTTCCCGGTAAAAAAAGTTTTCCTACATGGATTTTTATGCCTATCACATGGTGCTTCGTGAGAATGATTTCAACCTCCTTCCGCGGTCGAGGCAGCTCTTTCGTCAATTCTTAGTAGATATGTATATCAAAATAGAAAGCGAACGACTTCGTTACATTTCTTTAAACCAGACACAACTACTAGTTGAAAACTACATTCACCTTAGCACAGATGGTAATATTAGCCCCAACGACTTTGCCAAGATGGTTATTCTTCCCTCCACTTTTGTAAACAGTCCCCGCTATCTGTATGAATACACACAAGACGCTTTCGCCTACGTATACCATAGGCCTGACCTATTTGTAACTTTTACCTGGAATCCTTCATGGAAAGAAATAACAAGATCTTATGCCCGGACAAAGAACCACTGATCGATATGACATAGTTGCCCGTGTGTTGCGTTTAAAAGTTCAAAAGATTATTAATCTAATAACAAAGGGAAAAGTACTTGGAAACGTCCAGTGCCACATGTACTCCATTGAATGTCAGAAACGAGGTCTGCCACATGTGGACATTCTTATTTGATTAAAACAACAGCTGCGATCCAACTAAATAGATAACATTATAAGCACCGCAATTCCATATTCAGAACTAGATAAGAATTTACACAAGATCGTAATCAAAAACACGATTCATGGTCCCTGTGGAGCTCGCAATCCAGCATCACCTTGCAGGAAAAATGGAGAATTTTGCGAAAAAGTTCTCCCGGGAGCTGCTAAAGGAAACAGTGCGCAATGCTAAGGGCTGCCCTTTATACAACGAAGAGCGTCCGAAGATGGTGGTAGAAGAGTTACAATTAAAACTTGCAGTGGGGTAGTCAAGACTTGATAACAGCTGGGTTGTGCCATATTCACCCATTCTATGTAAATTAGTTAATGCTGACATTAATGTTGAAGCCTGCAACTGCGATTAAATATATTTGTAAATATATCAATAAGGGGAGCGACCAGGTGATCTAGAATCTGCGTAACGAAGGTGTGTTGCAGCCTCTGAATAAAATACAAACCTGTCAAGCAGGGCGATATGTCAGTAGTAATGAGGCAGCGTGGCGAGTCCTTGATTTTTCACTACTTGAAAGATATCCGACTCTTACACATCTTGCCGTACATTTAGAAAATGGACAGCGTATTTTTTTTTAATGACAATTTTCAAGAAAGAATTTTATCTCCTATAACCACGCTGACCGCTTTTTTCCAGACTTGCCAGACATACTTTTCCGAAAAGATTATTGTATTCCGAAGTTTTCCGTTATTATACATGGAACAACTCAAAAAAAGAATGGCAACGTCACGTTTAAGGTAGGCCTGTTGAAAATTGTCAGGGGGTTATATCATCGGACGCTCTTGGTCGTGTCTACACCGTCCGCGTAACGAATTTTGAATGTTTTTGTCTGCGCATTTTATTGCATCATGTTAAGGTCCATCTAGTTTAAAGACCTTAAAATTGTTAACAGTCTACAATGTCGAACTTGTAGAAGAGAAGGATGTGAAGCTCAGGGTCTGTTGGAGAATGATAACCATTGGAACGAAACTATGGAAAGAGGTGTACAATGTCGATCACCAGATAAAATCAGGGAACTTTACTCATCCCTTATATCATCTTGCGGCCTTTCTAATCCTCAAATTTTATGGGATAAGTACAAGATGGACGTGGTGGAAGATATTTTGTGGCGACTGCAGCGAGTACATGCACATTTGACTTTTATTGAGCAGATCTATAACGAAGCACTGACCATAATTGACAAGAAGGTTTTGACAATGGTGGGGAAGAAAGCTTCATGATTTTGGAATGCTTAGTCCACGACAATCAGATGAAAATTACTTTAATGATGAAATTGCTCGAGAATTAGACTACAATTTCATTGCATTGCAGCAGCAAGTAGCAGAATTGATCCCTCAGTGACTTCCAGAACAAAGTCACGGGTTCCATCAGGTGTTACATAAAATAGAATCCGGGAATGGTGTACTTTTCTTTTTCGACAATCGTGAAGGAACCGGGAAAGGTTTTTGTTAAATTTATTATTAATGTCGTCAGAAAAGACCAGAAAATAGCTGTTGCTGTAACTTCTTTTGGTATAGCTTTGAGTAAGCTAATTAAACATTATGGTATTAACATTATGGTGGTAGTAACATTATGGTATTATAGGAACAAACATTACAGGTAGCAGGTGTGCATTTGGAAAAGTCATGCTTTTCCCATGGTCAACTTTATGTTGCCTGTTCGGCGTGTATCCAAAGCCAGGAATTTATATGCATTAGCGCCGAATGAAAAAACATATAGTATACGGTAGCATCCTAGAATAATACTCTTATTCGTACTCTTCTGAAAAAGAATTAATGTTTTTAACGTTTTGTTAGTTCTTTTTGAAATCTTGGTTTTGAAAATTATTAATTTTTGTTGTGAGATATCTTAATAAAGCATGTTTTTTTAGTTTTTTTAAATTATCTTTTATTTTATAATTTTTTAGTCAGGCAATAAGAAAAAAATCAAATTATTTTATTTTCAATAGTCTTTGAAACTTCTTTAAGGACATCAACGCGAGCGAAGCCGCGGGTAAAAGCTAGTGTATATATAGATATGAAAATGGATTTTTTATACAGCGTCATGTTCAGAATGATGATTACAGGAAATTTTGTATAAGTATTTTATTTAACTCTACACACTGCATTTTCAGCAAAATTTCTTCTGTACTGCGTTTCTAAAAATTTCTCACCTTTAAGCCTTTATGAGAATAAATAAAATATATTTATTCTCTGATGATTTCATTGTTCATTAATCAGGGATGCCATGTTACCTAGAAAACCAGGAAAAGTCAGGGAATTCGAAAATCGATCAGAAAAATCAGGGAATTTAAATATTTTATTCAAATCTGGAAAAGTCCAGGAATTTCATACGGCGATCCAAAAAAAAAAACATTTTTTTGCGGGAACATTGGAAGCAATCATTTTGTATCGCTTGAGCATCAGTTGGGCAGCTGGCGTAGAGCTAATTTTTGCAGCACCAATCAGATTGTCTTTTAGAAAGGCAAAACAAGTTTTCAGTAACCTCGAGAATCGAGAGATTCGCATGTGCAATGCATATTGAACGAAGGAAAATGATATTGTTCGGCGAAGAGTCTTCGTTGCGCCAACATGGCTTCTTTAAGGGTATGGGCGACATTTCATCATGCCAACGGAAGTAAATACTACAAATAATACAGAATAAATACTACAATAATAAGTACTACAGTAATAAATCCTAATAATAAATACTACAGATAATAAGTAATACTACAGATATGTACTACAATAATAAATACTAATAATATATACTGCAGATAATAAGTAATACTACAGATAATCCCTTAACAAGGGAAAAGTATTACGGCTGTCTGCCTAGAGGAAGTACGTCATCGAATGACAATCATTGCCTGCCATACAATAAGCTGTTTCTCCCTTTAATTACTATACTACAATAATAAATACTAGTAATAAATACAGCAGATAATAAGTAATACTACAGATAATCCCTTAGCAAGGGAAAAGTATTTCGGCTGTCTACTTAGAGGAAGTACGTCATCGAATGAGAACCATTGCCTGCCATACCACAATGAGCTGTTTCTCCCTTTTTGGCGTCAAGCTGTTCTCCGAACAATATCCAAAGAAAATGCCTTCCATTCTCGTTTCAAACAAAATCGGTTTAATCCTAGTATAGGGTACACACAGGATTTGGTGACATTATGATGAGCAGTAAACGGGTCATTTTAGTGTTGCCGGGAAATTTCAAAATCGTGCCAAAGCCGTACTGTATACTAGGATTTTACCACAAAATCTTTTAAACCTTTTTTCCCCTTTTAATAAATACCTTATTTGTCAGTTTGCAGTCATAAAATAAAAAAATAATAACCGTCAATGCTAATCATGTAACTGTGTAAACCAGACATTTATGATGAGCAGTAAACGGGTCATTTTGATGTTAGCGACAGTTTTCAAAATCGTGCCAAGGCGGTACCATATACTAGGATTTTACCACAAACTCTTTCAAACCTTTTTTTTTTCTTTGTAATATATTTGTCATTTTGCAATAAAATAAAATAGAAATAGTAATCAGTCATTCAAGGCTACCATTTAATATAACTATATTCCCCAAAATACTTCCGTTGGCATGATGAAATGTCGCCCATACCCTTAAAGAAGCCAAGTTGGCGCAACCAAGCCTGTTCTCTGAACAATATCCGATTATTGTAATTCAGTTTTTAATCCTTAAGTAATCAATTTTATTTTAATGTTATTTGTATCCTTTAATGTGGCTTCTTCCTTCTAAATTTATTTATTATTAGTTAATTATAGTTTCAAATTTCAGGCAAATTTCTCTGTTGTACTTTTGAAATGAATTCTAGCAGTATGATGACATACCATCACAAAATATAGTGGACATATTTTTCGCTTATGTATGCTGCTAAATCAATATAAAATACCTGAATTTATTTAAAAAAATAGGTTGGAATGCGCTTTAGCCCACTGCTTGGCGGCGATTGTTTTTGAATGAGCAATAAACGCGCCAACATGGGTAACTCCGTATATCCGCGAACATGGCTGACTGGGTATTTTGAAGCTACGGAAACATGTAGTTTTTGCGCATGCGTATTTCGTATTTTATAAAGAACGGTTTTATTGGTAATGTGAGACTGTAGAAAAATCTGTAAAGTAGATTTCTTTCTTTCATTTAGCTGCAAAATGGCTAAAAAAAGACAATTTTGGATTGAAATTGGGCAGATTCTAATCTCAATCTTCAGTGGAGAAAACAACTATTATAGTTATAATAGTAATGCTTATGTAATTGGCAAATTTTGTGCTTTTAAGTGGTATCATAATGAATTTACCTCTCAGCTCCTTCAACATTCACTACGCAGATAGACTGAAATTTACTTAAAACACACCTGGAAAAGTCAGAGAATTTCATTTTCCTGTTTGAGTGGCCAACCTGATTAACTGTTTGATGCCAGTTCTGTGATGCTTGTTTTTCAGATAACTTATGTGAAATTTTAAAGTTCGCTTACTTTCGCAGATTAACTGTGTCTGTGATGCAGAGGAAACAGCACTGAAGATTGTTATAAGAAACTAGGAAACCCGTATGACTGGTGTTCTAGATATTATAAATTGTAATTAAAATGGTTTGTGCAAAGGTGTCTGCTAATTCAAACTGAATTACCCAGGGCAGGCGGCGAGGACGCCCCTTTGCTTACTGGCCCACGGGGTTTCCCCCTTCTACTTGCTTAATTGCTTAAAGTAGAGTGCGAAAAAGGAAACCACTGGCGGTACATTTCTTTCTTTGCTCAGTGGTTTCTTTTTGTCGAGAAAGCCGTTTTTGTGCAGCTGTAGCTCCTTTTCTGTCCACTTCAGTGCCGTATTTTCTAGGAGGCATTCTTAAAAGAAATTACGTTAAGACGCAGTTTTTATGCAAAACAGATGATTGCCACTGCAAAAAAATGTTCACCTTTTCTCTGACATGCTCAATTTGCGTTCAGCCTTAAATTGTTTCAAAAACAGATGATTGCCAATGCAAACAAATGTTCACCTTCACCCCGACACGCTCAATTTGCCTTCAGCTGAAAATTCAGTTTAAAATACAATGACGGAATAAAATCTCGCAAAATTTTAAACTCTTTACGCGAAAGGATATTTAGCATAAGAGTTTGAGTAAACTTACCTGATGAGATGTACTACGCATAACTCGTTAGTCGGTTTCGTTTCCTTTCATTTCTCAACGTTTGCAAGTTTCTTGGTAATTCATATGTAAATATAGTTCAATGCATAATTAGCAACAATTGTATGAATTAAAAATATTTAAATACCATGATAATTTAATTAAAACAATGATAACTATTGTGATAAAATTTATTTTACTATTTGAATGCCGTAGCAACTTCACCTCCTTGGCTAGTACAGTTACGCAAGCAACCAATAAACTATCGGCGACAAACAGACACTTAAGCCGCATATAAAAAAAAGATTCTGCATCGGAAATGTTACGTGAAGCAAATTCAATAAGTAATAATTATTCATATTAGATGTGTTTATGGTGTTGATAGAGAGCGGATGTGATGTTAATGTTGTTGATACGATGGATTAAACTGCTGTGCATAATGCAGTTAGGACAAAGAAGAAATTTTAGTTCGGAAACTTCTTATTTTTGGAAGTGGCAACGACAGAAATAACAAAATAATAATAAATAACTTTATCCCATTACACTATGTATGTGAGTATAGAACACTAGACAGAAACAGTCGATTTATTTATAATTTCCAATGCTAATTTACAAGCCTGAGATTCTGAGATACTTTTGAAAGGTGGACATGTTTTCAACTAGGAAAACATTCAATTCTTAAATTATGTTATGTATAAATAAAAGCAGTGTCTTGCCCTATCAGTATAATGATTAGAAATGAAGTGTTGAATAAAATGACAATCAACCTGGATTGCCTTCATTGCTGGTTAGATACCTACGTCTTAAAGACTGATGGATCTATTAACGGAAAACTTATTCATAGATGAATAATTCACTAAAGGATAATTTTTATGGTCAAACAAATCCCTTGTATTACCTATACAGTGCCATTGCAAGTCACTGTTTGGTGTGATATGACAGCTAGTTTCATAATTGGACCAGTGTTCTTTGAAGAGCAATTGGTAGCTGGACCTTTTACATGCACTGTGACTGCAGCTCTCTTAGCGTGAATGTTAAGCTGTTTCGTGATACCTGAACTGCAGCAACGCGGCATTTTAGACACCACGATTTTTATGCAGGGTGGGGTCTTATCACACATTGGTACATGTGTCATACACTTACTTAGGCAACATTTCATGAAGGAACGGATTATAGCTTGACACTTCCCCACTTCTTGGCCACCCTGATCACCAGACCTGAACCCCTGTGACTTTTAGCCATGAGGTTATCTCAAAAGCACTGTTTATGGTAATAATCTAAACAATTTGGCATAATTCTAAGATGAGATACGCCAACATGTCTATTCCTCCTGATATGCTAAGAGCTTCTGTTGAGAATGCAGTAATACAATGTTAACTCGCTTTCGGAAAATGGTGGATGCCACATTGAAAATGCTTTGTAACATGTTTCAGAAATAATGAAACACATTTTAAACCGATGTTTTCATGTCTTATTTCGTTTAACAATATTGTATACAGCACCATTTCTACCCCTGGTGGGGAATTTCTGATATTTTTTTTCGGAAAATAAATTTCCATGACCTCCTTTACACAATTACCAAGTTTGATAACATTTGGTCCAGTAGTTTTCCTTTCATGACCATTTCAAAGTGGAACTTTTAATTATAACCACCTAGTATGTTATGGTTTTATGGTTAATGATTTATTGGCATATGCATAAAAGGGAGGCTTATAGTCAATTTGTTCCATGAATTCTAATTGTGTATAAATTGCTTAAGTTTATAATTGAATAAAAAGTTTAAAAAACTCATAAATGTCCTTTTCTTTTTTCTATAATCCCCCCCCCCTTTAACAGCTCAGCCAGACTCCGATTGAATTTAAGCTCTGAAGAGGTAGTATAATGAATAATAGCTGAATATGTAGTTTTAAGGGCAAGTTTAAAAAAAGGGCAAGTTTTTCTCCAGCACATTATTGAACAAAAAAATAAAATGATTAAAGCGTCACTAATCAGAATAGAGAGAATTCTAGAAGCAATGTGAAAGTATGGAAGGAAATTTTAACTGAGAAGTGTAGCTTCGAAAACAAAACGAGGTGAGACCAACACTTTTTGGCAATGATCCCCTGCCAATATAATTTTTGGTTGTAGAAAACAAAGAAAGAAGTGTCCAGAACTTTCTGACTGTTACCACCTGCCAATATAAATTCTAGCAGTCAAGCTGTAATATGTCAAGCTGTGTAAAAATGTCAAGCTGTGTAAGGTGAAAAAGAATCGGTTTTTAAGGTTTACTTAGCACCAAAATAAAATTTTCGAGATGAAAAACATTTTCTGCCGAAATTATATGGTTTAGTTACATAAAAGAAGTCTCTGAGCCCTCTTATTTTGATCCGTGTGAGTTCTGGCTAGAATTAACGATTTGACTCAAAAATTGATGAGTACCGGAGCCGGACTCCGGTGCAAAGCTGTGCTTAAACCCAATACAAGAATTTAACGACGTAGAACTATTTGTATATTTTTATGGAAAAAAATATCAGTTGGCAAACAATCGTTAGTTCACTAAAAAAGACTATGTAAAATGATTAAGAAGGTTTGTTTTAGGGGGGAAAATATTGAAATTGGCATTTCAATTTGGAATTATTCAAGCTTTCGAAAAAAATAAATTCCTTATAAGCCCAAAGAGGCGGTAGCCCAGAAGGGTTAATAGTTTCGAACACATTTTGCGTTGTTTCATGATAAATATCCGTTTCACTTTTCAAATTGTTGCCACCAAATATTATCGTCCTGTATTATATTTAAAGAAATTAAATAATGAAGAATCTGCATAAATGCATGTATGTTTCTCGCACTGTTATAAAACAATGGTACCTAGAGCCATCAAAGTTTGAATAACGTAATTCTCCATCCGAACACGGGCACATGGATGCCCGAATTTCAAATTTGTTTCATTACCTATTTAATATTTTGTAAAATTTTAAGGAATTTTTGATTAACAAACTCAACGACTTCAAAGCAAACAATAACAATACTGTACAGAAAATAACATTTCTATCTCCAGCGCGAGAGACTGTTTATCGTAAATTTTAAAGATGTGTTGTTTTTAAATACTTTGTGTTATTGCTGTTGAATTGAATTTTACGTGTCTTGAATCGCGAAGACCATGATATTTAATAAATAAAAGTAATACACCTTTCGAATTTTATTTATTTATTTTTTTGTTAGTCAAAAGGGGAAATTTGCCTTGAACGACTATTAATTTCCTTTTGGCATTTTGCGTTGAAAACTATAAACGGCGAATCACTTTTCAAATTGTTGCCAGCAAATATTATCGCCGTGTATTATATTTAAAGAAATTAAATAATGAAGAATCTGCATGAATGTATGTATGTTTCTCGCATTGTGATAAAAAAACGGTACCTAGAGCCATCAAAATTTGAATAACGTTATCTTCCATAGACTATGGGCGTGTGGAAGCCCTAATTTAATTTTGAAATTTGTTTTATTATCGATTTCATATTTTGTAACACTTCAACGAATTTTCGAGTAAAAAACTAAATGATTTCAAAGCGAGCAATGGCAACACTCTAGGAAAAAAAAACGTTTTTATCTCCAGCGCGTGAGACTCTGCATCGGAAATTCTAAAGATATGCTCATTTGAAAATTATTTTGCGATATTGCTGTTGAATTGAATTTCATGGTTTAAGTGCGAAGAACGTGATATTTAATAAATAAACGTAACACAGAAAACGTTAAAAGAACGCCACTTTAAACGTAATTTAAAATCTCAAACCTTTCAGATTTTCTTTCTCTCTCTCTCTTTATTATCATTATTGTTATTATTATTATTAGAATTCACATTTTTTTCCTTCCTCCTACAGGAACTCTATTAAAGCACTTGAATAAGAATCGCTTAACAAGCAGTTTTAATCTGTGGATAAGAATTCTGTTGTTTACAAGCGCTTTTCTGTGCGAATAACTAGCGCTGCTGATGGAGTTATTCTCTTTAAACTAAACTCATATGATTGCTATCCTCTTCAGCATGTATATTTCTCCTTATAAAATGTCGATATTTCAGAAGTAGTATTTCTAGGAAATGTCGTATTTTTTCCTTGAATGCCATCGCTGCTTCTACAGTCATTATTTTATTGTTGGCACTGTCTGATACATGCACTTCGTCTCTCCTCAGCGCAACACGCATGTCAATCACAGTCAATTCACTGCCTACTGCAGAATAGCAAACTCAACACATAGGGGTCGCAGTAATGGATACGGGGCTTTACAGAGCCAAGCGCAATTGTCGAATCGCTGCTGGCAGCTAAGGATGCTCTACCTGACGTCTTACTAAAACATATTACACCTGTTCGATTGAATTCGGCTCCAGGGATCTTGTGAGTCAATTCAAGTGACGAATATCTTCACTCTACAACAAAAGGAAGTGAGGCAATGTAGTGCATTAAAAGGAATTTATGGCTCTCAATACATCTGAAAAAAAAAAAGCACATTAAGAAGAATGAGAGCCTGCGTACGCTAAGTGTCATCAGCGACTGTCTCGCCTTGGAAGGACGTGGAGCTTCGTATGGCGACTTTATTCCACTCCAAAGGAGAACTTCCCCATCCCCAAACTGGTGACTTTTGACGATATAGAAGAAGTAACTCTGCGCTTTTTGGTGTCTCTAAACTTTACATATATGGAATCTCTGTCGATCGAATCTCATTCGTAATCATCGGTCGTCGCTCCCACTGCTGAATCTTCCCTACCAGGACAGAGAAAAAGTACATCTTCACACTGACTACTTATCAATCTCTTGTAGAGAAAACTGCTAATCATCTTCTGTCGTCGTGATTGCTAGTGAGCGTAACTAATGTCATCCCTGCGAAGAATTGTTCCTGTTTTTTGGAATTCCGCTCGAAGTTGTGACATGACATTGTATACGATTTCGAACTTCTCGGTCACACTACCCACACTTCGGCCTTCTTCGAGCTTCTCAATGATTCTTCTTCAGATAAAATCATCCAAATGCAGTCTGTAGAACTCTGTGTTGAATATATCACACTACGATACCAACAGCTTGTACTGAATTGCTGAGTGCACATCCCCCCTCCCTGCTTTATTAGTCTTCTTACTCATAGTGCGTCACACTGAGCATACGCGCATGTCTTACTGTACCCGAAATCTAGGCGCTCTGATTGGTCTTTCTGTGAATCTGCCTATTTGATCCACTGTTATGCTACCTTTCTCATGTGGCCCTTAATTTTCGTATACCAGAATGCTGTGAGCAAGTAAGAGAGGCAATGATTGAAAGTGAATAATTCAGGTACATTCACATTATTTGACAATGAATTAAATGAAGAAAAATTGTAGTGTTTCTACATTTTCCTTTAATTTTTGTATGTTAATAAATAACAATAGTATTTGCTTAGCTCAGGCCTCGGGAATCTCTGACAGAGTGATCCATTTCCTAATTTTAAATGACCCACCCGAATTCGGAAAATAAAATGCAATATAAATAAAAAAGTTGTAAAACATAAATATGAAATGAGCGCTTGAAGAATACACACACTCACGCTCACACGCAAACGCATACACGCACACACACACAATTATGGAACTGAGCGCATGCACGCACACACACACACACAAAAAAACTCGAAAATAAATCATGAAAACAACATTTTTATTTAATTGCAAAGTTGCAGTAACGAACATGCATTTAAAAAAAAATTAACATAATTTCAAGGAGAAATCGATAAATTTGGCAACATCTATCCTCAATCCACAATTCCAAAAAATTAGCTTTGCATTTTGTCTGAATTCGATTTAACTTATAAATGTATGAAAATACATGAAATTTATTTTAAATAAGAGTAGAAGCATCTAAACTACTGAAGTTCAGATGCTTGTATTAGTCTAAGACAACTGATTATAAGACAGACTTGACTGAATTGACATCACAAGTTTACCATCAGGGAAACGTTGATATCGAATAGAAAATAAAGTTCATCCAGTTACGTTTGTTTTTATAATAATTTGAATTAGAATTTTGACTTTCATATTTTTAAAGTTTGAAGAATATTGTAATTATTTTCCCAGTAAAATTTATCGTGCTATTAACCAAGAAAGATTATTTTAAAATGAAAATACCAGTGATTTGAAACGTCTTCTTAATACACAAAATTTGGCTGATTTTCAGCCGAAGCCAAAAAAAGGTTACCGATGCCTGGCTTAATTTCTGCTACTCAAGAACAATGTGATATAACAATGGCAATAATGATAAGTGCATCAATATGGTTTATGATACCAAATATGTTAGCAGCGTCAACAGCAATTTTACTGTAGCAAAAGAGATATTGGAGCGTCATGCCAATATACCACTAGCGCTGACAATGAAATATGGATGAAAACAGGGTGCGATATCAATAGCCAGATCAAGAGTATGAGTTTCCAATATCAATGTTATCGATAATTTTATAGCTTTCGTTCATCTCTAAACTGAAATCGAAAGCACATCATTTCATCTTAAATTGAGTATCGGGAAAACATTTGCAATCCCATAAATATCTCTAACTCTTCTCAATCCTACCTTTCTAAAAAGAATTCTACTTACATCAAAAGAAAAAAAAGGTCTTAGAGTAGATAATCACATACTTCTTTCGTCATAAAAATCTGGTAGATATACATAAATTTATGAATGAAAATATATATATATATACACACTCTTAAACAAAAAAAAGACGTAACATGAAGGAGTTATCCGAATGGGACGGAAATCGGTAGAAGTGATGTATATGTACAGAAAAACAAATGATTACAGTTTGAGAAAAATTGGATGATTTATTGAAGTGAGAGAGCATCACAAAGAGAAAAAGTCAGTAACGCGTTTGTCCACCTGTGGCACTTCTGCAAGCATTTATTCGGCTTGGCATCGATTGATAGAGGTTTCGGATGTCCTTTTGAGGGATTTTGTGCTAAATTCTGTCCAATTCACGCGTTAGATCGTCAACATCAGGAGCTGGTTGGAGGACCCTGCCCATTCTGCTCCAAACGTGCTCAATAGGAGAGAGATCCGGCGACCTTGCTGGTCAAGGTAATGTTCGGCAAGCGCTAAGACAAGCAGTAGAAACATGTGCAGTGTGGGGGCGGACATTATCATGCTGAAATGTAAGCCAGGGTGGCGTGACATGAAGGACAACACAACGGGCCTCAGAACTTCGTCGACATACCGCTGTGCTGTAAGGTTGAGACGGATGACAACCAAAGGCGTCCTACTATGAAATGAAATGGCACCCCAGACCATCACTCCTGGTTGTCGGCCTGTCTGCCGGAAGACAGTCAGGTTGGTATCACACCGCTGTCCGGTGCTTCTCCAGACTCATCTTCGCTGGTCATCGGGGCTCAGTTCAAAGTGGGACTCATCACTGAAGACTATTCTACTCCAGTCAGTGACATTCCAGTGCGAATGAGCTCGACACCACTGCAAACGGGCTTGACGTTGTACAGAGGTCAATGGTAGTCGGCGCAAGGGGCACCGTGACCTCAGTCCCCTTTCTGTGAGCCGTCTATGAATGGTCCTTGCGGTCACTGAAGCACTAGTTGCACGTACAGTCGATGGTAATGATGGATCTGGGGCTGCGAGTGCCGCCCTGACGATTGCTCGGTCTTCACGTTCTGTCGTTTCTCTAGGCTTGCCGTTTCCTTCTTGACGTTGCGTGCGGCTATGGTTCACCCATTCCTGCCAGCATCGTCTAATAGTGACATCGCTCCTGCTCAAATGTCGAGCTATTCGCCGATAAGATCAACCGGCTTCTTTTAGCCCAACTACACGACCTCTCTCAAATTCTGACATCTGCGCATATCGTTCGCGCACCTGTATGCCAGGCATAGTTACTGTCTACCAGAGTACTCGGAATGAAATTCGTCAAGAATTTATGATCTGGAATCGTAATTTCTCCTCTTAAATATCCTGCCAGTTGCGTAGATCAGATGCGCTGTAGCGACAACCGTTCATTCATTGGCAGCCAAAATGTAAAATTTTGCATTTTCCGTCGAAACCTGTATGCATATCAATTTGTGTCCAATTTGCTCTATATCTTCTCGATGCATCGTGGTGCGTCATTTTTTTTGTCGAAGAGTGTATATATATAATTTCAGCTTTTCATGTAACTTCTCCTTTCTGTTCCCTCATGAAAAATGTAAATGAATTTACAGAGTTTTTAAGCTAAAGTTTCTGCATCCTTAGGGGATGTTGTATCAGTTCTGCTATTTTTGATAAATTTATAATGATTCAGTTTTGCGCAAATTACTGCCGACATTTAAATTGATACTCCGGTTACAGTTTTCTGACCAAGCTTAGATTTAAAAAAAATTGTGTAGTCCTTGACTTATAGCCTATGCTTTAATTAAAATTTGACTGCTACTTTAGTTTCATCGCATACCTAAGATACGCTGTTATGTTTAAAAAAAAAAGGATTATTTAAAATCTTTCCGAGGCTCTGTTGTTAGCTTAGCAGTAACGATAATTCGTTGTACATCTGTTAAGAGTTTTGATCTAATTTATGCTTCCAAAGCAAATCAAAATCTAAAACGCCTATGTTTTGTTACTCCCCGTTAAGAAGGATATTCTTTAATGTTAATTTATTCTTACACTTTATTTCCAAGAGTGATTAAGTTTTACTTTAAACTATCGCTCTTTTATTTTCTTTTTCTTTCCGCCTTCTTATAGTTTTTTAATATGGTAAATCATATAAATATACTAAAAAAGTCATAAAGTAGGGAATATAATGAATTCCTTAAAAAAACTTGAGAAATGTAAAATAAAACTTTTTTAAAACATATTTTTTAAGAATGAAAAGAAAAATCTCCCAAAATATAAAACAAATACTTTAATAACTTAGAGTCTCCCTTGAGCTCCTAGGTAATGAGCAATACACCCAAGCATGATAAAACCAACTGATTTCTGGTAACATCCTACAGGAAGAGCTGTTCAAAAATTTTATGGTGTGTGGTATTATTAATCCATATTTAATATCTTGATGATTGTATTATTGCTTGAATGCCTATGATCTGTGAATCCAGAACCATATGGGTAATGTAAAGCTCGAATAATTTTCGATTCATAAATCATAGCCTAGGTTTTATAGTGTCTCACATATATTTTAGTGAGCTAATATTAACGAAATGAGAGAACTAAACAATTATGTCAATGGAATATTTATTAGTTTATCTTAAGCCAATGAAAACTAATCATACATTGCATTGACGTTTGAAATATATCGGAATATTCATGGATTATAAAAGAGTACAAATGATCTGGTAGAATATTTCTGTAGCCTTTTTTAAGCTCCAGTAGCCTATACGAACAGTCAAGTTAAACGGTATTAATCCAATAATTAAACCTAAGAATTAAATTCATCTTAGTAAAACCCAAGAATTTAAAGTCAGACCTTTAATTATTGGGGAGTTTATAGCATACTTTGTCAGTGTGGTTTGAGATATATCGGACAAACTAAAACAGCCTTAAAGTTTCGCATCAAGGAGCACGAAAAGACGAAATTAACAAGTCTTCGATAGTTAAGCATAATTAGAAATTTAACTATAATTTTGAATCTGGCTGTACAAAAATTATCCAGAATTTTCCATCTGTGAATTGGATTTTCTCGAATCTACAAAGATTGTTTAGTTAACGACTTTCATTCCAATCCAGCCCTTCCCACCAATTTTAAAATTCTATTAACTTAATCTTTCAATTTTCGTTGCTATTTCTGATGACAGATGGCGCTACATTCGCATTCGGTTTGCTCCTTAAATCTATGCCAAACACTAAGTTGTGTCTTTGCCTAATTTTATGTTTTTCTTTGACGTTTTTGTCTTCTCTTTTAATATTACGCTTCTTAGTGCCACAATAGAATTTAAAAAATCATTGCAAAGCTTTTTTTCCCGCTTTTAAAATGTTCGTAATTAAATGGCAAAGAATAAACGGACACCTTTGTCATATTCTATTTATTGTTAAAATACATGCTCTTAAATTTATTTGTCATTCCTTCAGCTTTAAGTATCAGAGATTCATCACAGAAGTTGGCTCAAAACATTTTTTAGTTTTTGGCTAACTTAAATTATGCAACCAAATTACAATGAAATTCGCGGACATTTCCTGTCACAATTTTAATGTACTATCCTTTCAAAACATTGATATTTTGTATTTACTGACTTTCTTTCTTTGGAATAACAGCCATGAAATTGAATAGCTCAATTTTCAGTGAACCATAATCATGAACCATTAAACATATTTTATTTTTTATCAGTTTCCGATTAAATCTAGACATTATAATTAGACTACTCAAAACAATTAATTATTTAAAAGTAGCAATAAAATTAAGCCTAGTTTCTTCAAAATGTCTGATTAAAGAATATCTTTACTACATACTTATCTGTCAGAAAAAGTTTCCTTTTTTTGTTTTCAGTTTATTATTGCTAAGTTTCATTATCGGTAAGCTTTCTAGATATCTAAAATATTAAATGTGCTAAAATTCTAGCCATTGCTTCATATCATACACTATATAACTTATGACTAAGGTGAATCTTTCATAGTATTATCTCTAAATATCGGATTTTTACGAAAGTTCCCCGCCACCGAAAATATCGTCTGCGCAAACAGTTTGCGTTGACGTGTTTAATAATGTTTTGTCAAACGATTTTTGGCATTTGAAAGAAAGAGACTTGCTTTCGAACACTGTGTTGTGAAATTTGTAAAAGAATATCGCTATCATTAATTACAAGGTGTTTGAAATGGAACTATCACACTATTAGATTTGAAGAAGCATCATTTACTTCCAATTCTGATGCAAAAGGACAGCTAAAGAATTTCGCCGAATACAGCTTTAGGTACTAATGTTGTATCATATGACACTACGAAGGTTTGGCACCGAAAGTTCAAAAACAAGGCCTATGACATTCAAGAAGTAGAGCTCTATGGCCGGTCTACTGATGTTGAATGACGTCTGCCTGTGAGAACTCGTGGAAGAAGATCAGTATGCAACCACTCGAGAGCTTGCTTAAACGTTAGTGTCATGTCCATCAGTCGCGCTGTGGCATAAACTTGAACAACAAGTTCAGTCGCTAGATGCGCATGAGCTGACTCAAGCAGATAAGGACAGACGTCAAGGCGCAAGAGAAACACGCCAACGTGGAAAATAAGACAAGCAAATTTGCAACCTGGTATTCGGCGTAGATTTTGTAAGATCCTTAATAATGTTCCATCAAGATAATGCAAGACATCATGTATCTGCATTCATCGGCTGGACTCTGTACGGACTCGAATAGGATCTTTCTCCACATCCACCATATAGCTCCGACATCGCTCCTTCCGACTTCTACCTTTTTTCACACCCACAGTTATATCTTGCTGGTGCTATTTTTCACTCTGCACAGGACGTCCGAAATGAGGTTGATCTGTTTTTGGACTCGCGGCCACCAAGTTCCTGGGCCGAATACTTTGAAAAATTACCGCAACACCCGCTCTAAAGGTACTGCTTCCATGTATTTTTTTCTAACTTAATTCAAAACTTTTTTTTGCAGAAAACGTTCGTTACAAATAGATAAATTTGATTTTCAATATTTAATTCAATATTAAAGATTTGCAACCAAATATAGAATTTCTCTAGTACATAAGTAATGCTTTGGAAGTCATATTTATGATAATATCGTTTCGATTTAAGGTTTATTTGATGTTAGTTTTATGTCAGTTTTGTCCTGTACTTCCGTTTCTTAAACGGCTTCAACAGAATGTAAATAAGGTGGGTTTCAAAGGGCAAACGAAAGTGAAAATTTGGGAAGAAATTTTGGCAGCGCAAAAGGTAGTGCTGTTTCGCTCGTGAACAGCTCATTTGTATTTCTAGTTTATTTCAAGAACATTTTCGAACATTTTGCTAGTTTTGTGCTTGAAAATGGAGAATCGTTTGAAGCCGGAATGAAAGTTATTTAATATATTTGTTGTAACATTTCCATTTCCCCCCTTTGTTTTGGTAAAGAACCCGGAAAAAGCAAAAAGTAAATTTATTAAGTTTTTTGCTGTCATACAAGGTGTAGAGTAAATGATTTTTTAGTTCAGATTTTACTCCTTTCCTGTACTTCTCACAGTGTAGACTTTCAGATTAAATCAAGGACGATAAATAGGATTCAAATTCAGGACATTGAGTAAAAGAGTAATTCCGCCATCCCTCGAAGATCTAAATAATACAAATTCCATTTATTTTAATTTATTCCATCATTTAACTATTTACTATTAATTTAATTTATTAATGTTTTATTTCTTTTACATTTTTTATTTTATAATTCGCTAGTTTTTATTTTACTTATTGAATTTTTGTATCCACAATTTTGGCCTTTCATACGATTTCTACTGTTCCTGGTTAGACAAAACATGACGATAAGTCATCTGCAGTACAGGAAGGTTTGTGAGGCTTCTTTTAATTTAAATAACATGTTATTTTATGTTCTGAATCTTTGCTGTCTCTTCTCCCTTTCCGTTGTTCCGCCAGAATGCAAATGAGTTCGAATGTATTTAATTTAGAGTTTGAGATTGTTAAATTATAGCGTGTTTTTTCTCATGAAGGCCGAGTTGGTAGATGTGCTATTCTAAGATAAGATTTCGTGTCTTCGGTCTTACATTATACTAGCCAATAATTAAATTCAAGCCTGTGAAGTGCGAGTCAACTTCGAAACAATTGCTGTGTGTAGCCATTGGCTGTTTAAATTTAGCTTTACATTTGAATTTCTACTTAATTTCTCGTTATAAATGAATTTCTTGTCATAAATGCTGGCAGACGTGTAAGCACCAGGGGTGCCTTTTGTTCATCTTATTAAGTTTTACATAAAGGATCTTTTATATCCTTCTCAAGAATCTATTGTGTTATTTCAGTCATTATGATAAGTCGCTTAACATCCACCAGAAAGTTGGTCACAGTTTCCATTAGTCAAAGTTTTATAGGTTAAATAAATATGTAATTTTAAGACTCAATTAGACACCTACAGTTACACACTAATAGCCAGTTAGACACTTATAATTGCACACCAATAGTCAGTAACCAATACTAATTACGAAATTCCAATAGTCAATTGCTGACCAATAGTCAGTTACACACCTATAATGAGACTATACCGACTTTCAAAACACTAACTCCTATAATATTTGAAAAATCAGGGAGAATTTAAATATGAAACAATAAAAAAATTTGTATTGTAAGATTTACCTCGAATTCTGTTACATAATCTTTATAAAGATACACGTATATAAGCATATACCTTTTATATACGCTTTTACGCTCGAATTCTGTTACATAATCTTTATAAAGATACACGTATATAAGCATATACCTTTTATATACGCTTTTACTCAGCTTTTAGGCTGATTTTCTTTTTCAATTGCATAATATACTTAAAATTTCCATTCTTGTTTAACCCATACACGTCCTCAAAAAAAGTGGCACTTGATTTGAATTGCTTTCCAACATTGTACCAGATGTTTCGAAAATTATCGTCTTAAGTAAATATTAAATTAAATACCATTAAATATTATAAAATTAATTTAAAATTAATATAAAACCATTAAAATGTTTAGATAACAAGTAGCTTAAAGCCATGCCAATGATGGTATGCAACACATATATTCAGATCTATCGTTTCGTATCTGCAATGAATTCTCAGCCCCTTTCTGGCCAGTGACCCGCATTTTTGGCACCCTTCCAGGCCATCCCTCAAGGCCAATACCGCTCCTTGTGTTCTCTCTACTCAGTCTTCCATTCAGAGGATGGGAAGAGGGTGACTTGGGCTGAAAGCTGAGCGCGGAATGGGAAAACCTTCACGCGCACGATTTAACTGGTATCCTCTGGCGTTGAGATATGCTAGTAGAATTCCGAAAAGTTTCTTGGCATCCTTTAAAGTAGAATACATTTCGAAAATTTTCTCGATTTGCCGGAAGCTATGGTATCGTCCACAGAAATCGATTGACGTGTTAACTGATGAATTAGCCTTCTAAGTTTGAAGCCCGCTGAATAATAAATATGAGTGGATTGGATTATTTAGTTTAGGCATATAACATGGACTAAATATTCGAAGGCCTTTATTCTAGATTTTAGCTACAAACCTATGCAAATGGAAACCGAGAATCGTACACCCTTCTACTCCTAACAACAATCTCTCCAGGTATAATAGGTGTATTACACATTCTAAAGTGCATTCTATAAAGTTTCATTAGCTATTATTATGCATGCAAATAAAACTGACTGTCTGATGACCATTTTTAAGGCTTGTTCAAAATATCATTAGTGACCTCATTAAATTAAGTTACATTTTAAGGAAAAATGAATGCTCTTTCTTCAATTGCGCTTCTTATGTGGGCAAAATTATATCAGGCCTAACCATTGTTCTATACGCATAATTATTAACAAAAACAATTAAAAAAAACGCCAGGAAAAGTGATGCAGACATTCACCAGAAAGTCATTCGAAGCAAAATACCGCTAGACATTGTAACGTCTTTTCGCTGCTACGCTATCAACATAATACCAATAAGAAATGTAAAGCAAACTCGCGCATAAAATATCTGTGCTTGAAGATGCAAGCGATGTTAATGTAATGGAATACTTTGAAATCTTTGAGTTTGTTAATCAAAAATTGATTAAAGTTTTACAAAATATGAAACACATTATAAAACAAATTCTAAATTTGGGCTTCCAAATGCCCATATTCGGTTACGTTATTCAAAATTGGATGGCTCTAAGTACCGTTGTTTTATCACAATGCAAGAAACATAATACATTTATGCAGATTCTTCATTATTTAATTTCTTTAAATATAATGCAGGGCTCCAGTATTTGGTGGCAACAATTTGAAAAGTGATTCAGCCTTTTATAGTGAAACGCGAAATGCCAGAACGAAATTAGTAGCCTTTCTGGTCTAACGCCTTTTGGGCTGAAACGTATTTTCTAGAAGCGTTGGTGTGACTGATCTCACTTGTCTGATGGTAAAATCGAAAAAAGCCGACGAAATTCATCGGGGCAAGGAGTGCAAGACTGCGCCTGTTGTTGCAAGATCCTTGAGCGCCGTACAGGTGACAGTACGACTTCGCTCAGTTTTGCCCCCAATTTTGATGGAGAGCTCCCGGTGGGGGGACGGGTCCGAGGGTCTCCGACCCCCCTTCCCCTATCAGCAACCTTTCGAGAGGACTTTCGGCTCGTCGCATATTTAGATTGTCCCCATGCCGCAAGGATACTATGCGTTTACGAATATCCAAGCGTTGTCCAGGATTCGAACTCGGGCCCTTCGGTATCGCGGTTACAGCCGAAAACATTGCGCAGAAAGATCGCGGACAAAATCGTCGCGGAGAAAACAACGCAAGGCCAAAACGTTGCGGTACAAAACACCGTAGGAGAAAAGAAAGCAAAGAGAAAACATAGCAGTCCTAAAACCTCGTGGTCGAAAATAAAGTGGTTCAAAAACTTCGCAGTTTAGAAACATTGTCATCGAAAATGTCGTGGTAAAAAATAAAGCAACTACAAATCATCACATGACGATAACATCGCACACATGCGTTTTTCAAGTAACACACTGACATATTATGTAATTGACGTTTGTCATAACTAAGAAATCGACATCCAAAAAATTGATTCCACGCCATGCACGAAAATGTAAACGGCACTTTAACAGAAACAAAAGAAAATATAACTTTCATTGAAACAATATCAGATTAACAAATGTGAAAGAAAATAATCTGATAATAAACTAAGCAATTTTTTTAGAGGTAACCTCCTACCTCTCTTCCTTTTTCTAAGCATTTTACAGACTGTACTTTCTTCATAAAAAATTATCAGTAAAACTTTATAAAAAAAGTTAATTTATTAATGACCCTTGTTAATTAACTATGTTAAATTTAAGACTCTATTAAGTTCTATAAGTTGCATTACTTTTCTACTTATTTTCAATTTTTAAATGCTTAAGTTTCCTTCTTATTTTTTCAGCAAAAATTTATTAGGGCATTCAAAAATATGAAATATGGAAATAAAAGAATCCGTCTTTCCTTCTTGCGCTCCCAAATAATTATGCGAACAAGCATTTACAACTTTTAAAACCTGAAAACGCATGTGTGCGATGTTATTGTCAGGTGATGATTTGTAGGTTCTTTATTTTTTACCGCCGTATTTTCAGCGACGATGTTTTCAAACTGCGAAACTTTTGAACTGCTTTATTTTTGACAATGATATTTTGTACCACGGTGTTTTAGAACTGCGATGTTTTCTCTTTGCTTTCTTTTCACCCACGGTGTTCTGTAACAGGACGTTTTCGCCTTGCGCTGTTTTCTCCGCGACGTTTTCGTCCGCGATGTTTTCAGCGGCACCTCAGTAAGCTCCCCTAACTATTACATCGTCTGGGCGGTTTTAACAAAGTGTTATTGTGTTAAACAAAACGCATTATGCACTCTGTTCTGTTGCCAAATACTGTACTGGTATATTCGCGTATAGTCTCATCTCTGCTGTATGGAACTAATATTCTTATTGAAACATTAAAAGAAGTGGGAATTTTGAAAAGGTACCAAACAGTATAAAATCTCATTTTATAAAATTAACATGTCTAATTTTGAATTGCCTGTTGTTCAGTTTTCTCAAATGGTCATGCGGCAAATCAAATAACGGAATGAAACTTTGCTTGTGTTCTATAACATCTGGTATAAATAATCGTCTTATAGAAGTCATTAAAAAAAATTCATTTTGCAAATTTTTGTAAATAATTTATAATATATAGATATAGGTACAGTAAGAGTTGTAAGCATAATTAATGTAGTCAAAGTTTAATTTCATTTTCTAAATTAAAAAGTCTTCTTTGCATGGTCATCATTAGTGATAGGACAAAGCCTAAATTTTCTAGAATTCGAAATCTGAAAAACGTCTCAAATTCTTCGAATATCGAATCTTTCTAATCTTTCATATAGTAATAAAAAGTAATAAGAGCTATAAAGAGAGAATACTTACTTAAAAGATTTTAAATAAAGCAAAATTTTAAATCTGAAGTGAATTAAACAAAATTATTAAACGCAGTTTTTGAAATAGTTTTGAGTTTGCTAAAAAGATGTAAATGAAATTTTGTAAAACAAATGCATAAATAAAACTTTTCAAACATGAGATTTACTTTTGTAGATAAAATTTGAAAAAAAAATGAGTAAGAGTTTTATGATTTTCTTTTGTTGTTTAAACATAAGGCTCTTATTAAATCTAAACCAAATGTAGTAAGAATGATTTCAAGATATCGCGGAGATATCGTTAAATATTTAACGCAAATTCTTTCGAGATAGTTATCATAAAATCAAAATTGTTTTAAAAATTCACAAATACACAGTTACAGTGCGGCTTTCAGGATCGTTATGAATTAATATTGGTGATTTCATTGCTATTGAACGTGCAAATTGTGTTTTCAGTCCAAAGAGACATAACAACATATATTTAGAATTCACGGTAATATTTTGTTAAGTATTGGCATACATTTATATATTGTTACAGACTTCGTATTTATTTAGCTATTTATTTAGAATTGCAATTAAAATTCCTTATGTTCCCCGTGCAACGCAGACGATTTAGCTACGTCGGATAAGTAAAAATACAAGAACGCATGTATTTAATATTTAATAAATAAATATCTCGTAATTACTGTTGCCATACACAAGTATCGAGAAAAATCGAGGTTTTACCAGAATATTCTAGTAAATAATTAAAAAGCTTATAAAAGCTGAATTAAAACATCTCATCTCAGTTGTAGTTGTAGCTGTTTTAAGCGAACTGTTTTGTTTACTTAATGCTGTTATTGATTGTAGCGATTTCGCTGTGAGATTAGATTAACTTTATCTGTTTTTGAATTGAGTTTTGCTTAACGTTTGAGATATTGTGATATTGTACGAAGATATCGGAAGAAGTATTTCAGCATTTTGATTTACTTCTTGTGGAAAGAATAAATTGTTAACTTTTTAACGACTTGTGCATTCAATCCATAACGAACCCGTACGCACTCAACAATATTTTTTTCCCAGTCTTTTCTCAGTTCATATCAATATCCAGTTTTCTTAGTAAGAGGGTAACAAAATTTGCTTTATCTTTTTGTTTTAACTTTTTATGTTATTAAATATCACGTTCTTTGACACATAAAATTTAATTGAACCGCAAAATCACAAAATATTTTAAAAAGGTATCTTTAGAATTTCTGATAAAGTGTTAGAGATGAATAGTTATCCCGAAGAACTATATAATGATTTCAATGAGCCCAGCTAATAAAATTTCATAAAAATACTGATTTTTTCTAATTAGACATTTCATGCTTTAAAAAAATTTGTGATTTCGTTGTTGAAGTGTATGTGGCTTAAGTGGGAAGAAAAAGTTGCTTAGTAACAAAGCTAAAAAGAGTAAAAAAAAAAGGGTTAGCAGGAGTAAGTCTAAGAAGAGACTAGTAGACTGCGAGTTCATCGAGAGCGTGAAAAACCTTAACAAACCCTTTTGGGCTACCGTTAAAATCCGAAACCTTACAGATAAATCATTTATTTTTTCTTTCTATCTCCTTCTTTCTTTTCTTTCTTTCTTTTTTTTAATGCACGTTTCCAATTGACTTCACAAAAGTTTCCAAAGTTTTCAGTTTGTATTGTTTAACAGTTTTTTGATTAGTATCTGAAAGATTTGAATAGCGAAAATTTGCGAAGGAGGAGTTTCCTAATGCATTCGTTACCTGAAATACGTGTAAACCAAACTATTTTTCCCACAGGAGTTAATGTAAATAAATTCATGGGTTATAGACAAATTTCTTTTCTAAATATTTGCAATACTTTCTACACTCGTTTAGAACGCAAATTCGATGAAAATAATTAAAGCTAAGATAAAAAGAAGATAAACCGAATACTAGCCAGATAAAAGAGATACACATTTCATTTAACTTTTCTGCGTAGGAAAAAGAGCTGACGATGTAAGTGGAAGATGGGTAGAAAGGAAAAGGGTAGAAGTTATTTTTTAAATAAGGAATCCTCCGCCATGAAAATCATCTTGTGACTGTATATTTGGCTCTTATTTTAATCTTCTTTCTTAACGCCATGCGACTCTGCTTGAGACTCGTTCACTCAAAATTCGACAATATGATTTGCAGCTTATTCTCGTGTGCAGAATTAAGAGAATTTTCACATTATGCTGAATTTCTGAAAAACTAATGGATTGATTTTAATAAAATTTGGTACGAACATACATTTATAACAGAAAAAGAGATGTGACATTCAAAAGTAATTTTATGTGCGAATGATTATCAGCAAAGCTCATAGAGCCTGAATGTGAAAAATCCTTGTTGTGATATGGAACTGAAAATGAGTTTCACATGGGGTGGGGTCTGCTCTCATAGCCAGACAGCATACTGGACAGGAGGCAGTTGAACAGTCTCTGTGGCAGTCGATATCACTCCTGCAGCAAGGCGCTTTTCGACTTTGGAATAGTTCTTGTAGGAGGATGGCGAGATGAAATTGTCCTCCCAAGAGCATTACAGACATGTTGTATAGGGTAAAGGTTAGAAGATCTTGCTGGCGAATCTATACAGTGAATATCCTCACTTTTCATGTAATAGTCGACCACCTGAGCACTATGTGAACGAGAGCTGTCGTCCATTAACAAGAATTCAAGACTATCTGCTCTCCAGAAAAGTCGAATATAGGGTTCTAAGAACTCCTCTCTGTACCTCAAAGCAATCAAAAAGCCTTTGTCAGGCAGCTATGCGGCCGTCCAATATAATGCCTGCCCTACACCTCCACCACCAGAATGATTTCCTTTCCCTGATGAGGGAGGGATGGTACTGTGTTGCAGGCTCTCTTTCGGTAAGCTGAGAACATGTACACCCAGAATCAGTGTTCGTGCTCAATTTTGGCTCATCTGTAAAACGTAGGTGCTTCAATGTAGTCTGGCCAAAGTACATATTGTCTGCATCATGCTAAATGCACTCTGAAAGCACTTTTTTGTTACGATGAGCAAGACGCAAACAGAGGGGCCTTTTGACACATAACCCTATCCCGTCCGCAATCACGGCTTCCGCAGACACGCACGTATACACTTATGTATTGGACTCTAAACATTTGCATAATTCTTATGGGGCATAATTAGTATCTTTGTCTGAATATGTTTCATAAAAATAGACATAATTTGCAAATTTTCTTAATTTTGCTCACGTGTGTATTTTTCAGTGTTTATAAAATGAAATATGACACGTTCTATGTCTTCATACTGTTTTATCAGGTGGTGTAACTCCATGAGATCTCACTATTTTTTCACATATTTCGCGAATCAAAGAACTAAAATCATCATTTCTCCCCATTTCCTTTTCCTGAAGACATTTTTTTCTCAATCGTTGAGCTGCTTCTCTTATTCCCATGTTGAGTGCACTTTTATGGTCCTTTGATAACTTCCCCCATCCCCCAACAATGAATTCTTTATGTTCAATTCTTAACGTATACTTTTGCCTATAGACATAATATCTTAAATAGCCAAACAGTTAATTTTAAAGCCCTAAAAGTCTGTGCCTGCAACACAATCTGGTCATAATTTCCTTCAGGCCGAAATCATGGTCCCCTGAATCATTGGTTACCAGGATTTTTAACTGAGAGTAAAGCAATAAAAATATTAAGATGTACAGACAGAAGTCTCTGAGTACTAATTTTCTTTCAAAAGTTACCTCTTTGAAAATCATTTGCTGCTGACTTGTGTGTTCGTAATGGAGTTATCATACATAACGGAATGCAACACTACAAGAAAATGCTTCGAGTAATACGTATCTCCAAGCATGAGTTTGAATGGGAGATTTCTAGCAGAAATAGTTGCACTCAGCTATATGCTTCACTTACATACCCGGGAAATTTAGAACTGTGACTGGGGAAAAAACAAAAAGAAAAGACGACATTAAGTTAGGGTTTTAAGTATATTTTTGACTATGAAATTTTATTATTACTTATATATATATATATATGTCATGTTTTAAATGCGTAAGAGAAAGAATCCGGTATTCTTCATCATCTTTCGATATTCGTCATGGCTGAGAAGACCGTAGTGGCTGAAGACAGTGCTAAGTGGACAGGTATGATGACGCATTTGACACAAATGAGCTTGAAGTATTACAGTCTTTATTTTTACGCACATCAGATCATTTTTCTGTGGATAAGATAATTTTTAAATCATAGTTGAATACAATAACTTCCATGTACACGGGTTTTAAAGTACGAAGTCATCTTAAGCAAGTAAGCAACAAGCGCGGATGAGAAGCAGCTTACACGAAAGAGAGCGCAGCAGTTCAAAGGAAGAAGGCAAGGAGTCAATCGTTTGTAAGGTTTTAATTTAAACTAACAAAGTTTTATTTTTAATTTTCCTTTCCTATGTGTTCTTATTTCAACTTCCCGTTAGAATGAACGCGCGTTTCAGCTTTATACTAATTTGAAGTGGAGCCAAGCGTATTTAAACGTTAGCGCGGAACTTCTCGGTGGGAGAGCTTTTAGTCTCAGATCACTGTTGTTCTGTTTGACGTTCGACTGACTAGCTAGTATTTAACTTCTAAGCCTTAGCGCTGTTACGCTATTACTTATTGAAATAATCTAAGTGCGTTAGTATTAGCTAAATCTTGCTACGCACCATTCATCGTTTATCATAGAGGCCAACCTCGCGTTTTATAGCTCTGTGAGCAACAACTACTTAATTTCTACTTTACTTTAAATTATTTGATTGTTCAGTTAGACCCAAGTGCGGTCATTATTTTCTGTTATCTTTCCCGAGTTGGGAAGTGGCTGTAAATATAGTGGTTTAATAAAAGAGGATTTTAAATCCTTCTTACGTGCAGTTATTAGCCACAGCTTCTTACGTGCACTTAACCACAGTATTCTACCACAGAACATAGCTGCATTCAGCTCCCTGTTCAAGATCAGAACTTAGACCACTTCACGAATATGTTCGCCAAGAGTATGCATAGAACACTCAGTCCTGACAGTTTCAGTTTCGAGTTAAAAAAGTTTTGGTTTACAATTTAGGTCGCCAATTATTTTTAAAGCCGCTGTCGTATTTTTGTATACCTTACATATATATATATATATTTAATTTCCAATGGCAGAGAATAAGACAAACATTATACAAATAGAACAGAACTCTGTTAACTAATATTTATCTTCAGAGGCTCCGGGCACCTTCCGATGTTGAACCTGTCTATTTCTTTATTTAAGTCGCAAAGTGGGCAGTTTATGCTGGTAAGAATACGAAAGCGATAGAGATGGTTCGCCAAGAAGTCGTGACCAATTTTAAGCCTAAAATGGCTACAGCTGTTAGTCGTGGTTAGTTTGGTAATTTCCTTTCCAAGATGACCCTCCAGCTCTTGGTTGAGAGACGCGTCATAAGCTCATTTTTGTTTAAAAAATTTACGAATGTATAGTTTTGTAGAATGGTAAGAGCAATTTGTAGATATCTTTTAAACAACTTCTGTACCTTTATGAGGTATTTCTCCCGCCTTCTTCGCATGCCTTCGTGGTGTAGTGGTCAGCACGTTTGGCGCATATTCGAGAGGTCCATGGTTCGAGTCCCGGCGAGGGCATTGCTCATTTTTCCTCTCTCCTGCTTCAATATCACTTAATATGTCTACAGTGGCACCCGAACAAAAAAACGTGGGTGATGATGATTATCCATGACCGGGATTTGGCGACTGGGTTCCCCAAAGCCCAGTCGCCGTTTAAAACGGGGAGTATATAAGATATTTCTCCCGCCTTCTTCGCATGCTTTCGCGGTGAAGTGGTCAGCACGCTTGGCGTGTATTCGAGAGGTCCGTGGTTCGAGTCTCGGCGAAGGCATTGCTCTTTTTTCTTCTCTCCTGCTTTCAAAAAATACCTAATGTCTCTACAGTGACGTCGCAACTAAAAAAGATGGTGGGTGATGATTCACCACCACCATGATTTGGCGATTGGGTCCCTAATCCCCAGTCGCCCTTTAAAAAGAGAAGTATGTAAGGTATTTCTCCCGCCTTCGCGTTCCTTCGTGGTGTAGTGTTCAGCACTCTCGACGTGTATTCGAGAGGTCCGTGGTTCGAGTCCCGGCGACAGCATTGCTCATCTTTCATATCTCTTGCTTCTGAAACCTAATGTCTCTACAGTGGCCCCCGAACTGAAAAAGAACTGATGATTCTCCACTACCAGGATTTGGCGACTGGGTCCTCTAATACCCATTCGTCCTTTAAAAGGGGGAATATATAAGGTATTTCTCTCACATTCTTAGCATACCTTCGTGGTGTAGAGCTCAGCACACTCGGCGCGTATTCGAAAGCTCCGTTTTTCGAGTTCGGGAGAGGGCATTGCTTATTTTTCATATGTCCTGCTTCTAAATAGTTAGTATCTCTGACCCAAAACCCAGTCGCCCTTTAAAACGAGCGACATGCAGGACGTCCGACATATCAGGACGACATGCTTGAACCTTCTTGTTCAAGCATGTCGTCCTGATAGTTACCATAAAGGGTACAATGAATCCATTGTAGAAATTTCCGGAGTCCTCCGAAATTGCCGCCAGAGTCCCAGTTTTTCCAAAAGAATATCATTCAAGGATTTTCTCGGAAATTTGACAGGCCCTGATCCAATAGCCTGTAGTGCCGCCCTGGAGTTCGAAAGATGACCACTTTGTCATAGCTGAAATGTGGGGCATTAATCTGTTTTATGGTCACGAAAATAGTCATTGTCTTGTCATAGAAAGTAGCTTTCCGCGTACCTACGTGTATGTAGAACGAAAACTGGGGGTGGGGGAGGAAGAATTCCCGTGCCAGCATTTGGTGAAACTTCAGTAAATGAACCGTCCGTACAGATGTGAAACAATGCCTGTTTAGAATAAAGTCTGTGTTCACTTTCAAGGGCAAAAGTGTTTTAAAGTACCTTGAGATGTTTGGTTTTTCAAACAAATACCTTTCTTCATAGAAACAGGAGTTACAAAGACAAGTATTCCTTATCAAAAAGTATTTTGAGATGCACGTCGCGAGCTAATCTGTTTGGCCCAGAAGAATAAAGGATTGGTAGTGGGAAGGTGAATGAATCATTCAAAAGGAGAATAGTTGTTGAAAATTTGAGTATTTTTTGGGGCCTTGATCATAGTGGGAATGTAAAAATTTTATGTCTCACTTTTGAAAATGATTCCCTTAGATGTTCTGTTCCGTAAAAAAAAAAAAAAAAAAAAAAAAAAAATCACTTCCATCTGCTGTGTTCGCTATGTTTTGCTGACTCTACGCCAGATAATAATCTTCTCGAAAACTCTTTAAGTAAAGGACCAAAACCTTCGATTTCTTTGTTTTGTATTTTAGAACGGAAGAGCATTAGACTCTTTGTAATACCATTGCGTGCAGCCGAAACACCTTCAATTCCATTTGCGGCATTTGTAAAATCTTATATACTTTCTGCCAATGCTAGGAATTTAAGTTCAAAAAAGTCGAACGCAAAATTCTATAACTTGTAGTATGAAAATAGAATTCCATTCTTAAAAGTGAGAGAGTATGAAACAAAACATGCTTCTACTCGTAAAATAACGCCACACGAAATGAAATTTTATAAGCCGAAAAATAAAATATAACTGAATGGTGAACCTATCTGCACACCTTCTTTTAGAATGTATTTTGTAACTACATAATAAAATAAACTGTATAAATAAGTTCCATTTATCGTAACTTCTAATATTCGGAACTGTAATTATTTAATATTCCGCCCCTCTAGTGAAAGCTTATTATTATACTTTATTTACGTGCTTTTAATTTTTTTGTCTGTTCAGATAACATTTATTTCTTGGAAAATACAAAAAATTAAAAAAAATTAAATATTACTGTATAGGCAGTAATGGGAATTTATTATCGTTTATTGCTGTGGAAGGCGTCAAATAGAGTCTCACCTTCTTTGGTAGCATAAACTGAGTGAGAACTTTAAAAGACTTCAGCAACTTCTCATTGTGTCTTAGAAATTACAGGAAGACTTGGGTGTAAAAGACCATTTCATTAACTCAGGTAAGATAACAGAAGGCACAGCTTGTGCTTACAGAAGCAGCCAGCATTTATGGCGTAAATCAAAACCAAAGAATTCAACTTAACTAAGTAAATTGTAAGTTACTCCAAAGGCTACACAGACCAAATGCGAGCAAGTTAGCTCCAATTTAATATCGGCATAATAAGCCTAATGGGGAGAATTTCTCGAAAAATTTCAGGTAACATATTTTAACGAAAATATCCATTTTGACCGCTCTCGAATCCGTTTTGAGTGTCATCTATCCGTACAGACAGAATAAAGAACTGTTTTTTCCACCCCCTAGACGGATTGTAAAACGGATTTAAAATGGTTTAAGAAGAGATTTTGTCGGGACGTCTATAGATATGTACTTACGTATGTACGTGTCTCCCATAATTCAAAAAGGAGTTACCTCTGAACATTGAAATTTTGTATATGATGCTGCTATAACATGTAGTTGGGCACCTTCCGTTCGCAATCGGCCGCAACAAACGTATACAAATATATACATATATATCCCACTCTATTACCAGGCTCGGTGAACTTAGTTTTTGTTTTTATATGTTGGTAAATTGTGAATTATTTTGCTTCAGTTGTTGTTGAATTATCTTGTTCTTATGTTCCAGTTAAAGGTTTTGTGACTTTAGTTAATCTGCATGCAATAGTAGTAGAATTATCAACAGTTTAAAAGTTTAAGCGGTGACATGAGCCTAATGAGGTCGCTATTTGTTTGCATTTGTAACTCTTAGTACAATAGTGAATTAAGTCAGTTTGCGCACCAACTTCAGTGTTTTTTTACCGAATGGGATCAAAAGTAAACTTTCAATTTTGTGCACAGAAAAATATGTCTTCCTGCTCTCTGACCGAATTGCTTGTTTTTGAGTAGAAATTCTAATTTTAACAGTGAAATTGTTTTTTAACTGGTATTAACAGTAAACGGTGTTTTAGTTTTCTCAGCTTTTTACAATTTTTAATAAAAGTGCTTTACGTTTTTATGTATTTTCGACTTTTTGCGAAGTGATAAGTTAATTGATTGAATGAGAAATATATTTGCAATGAAATTTAAAGAAATAAGTTCAAACGATGTGCAGAAAAAAATGTGTGTAATTCAATAGGCTGAACAAGGAAGTAATGGGGTGTCCGCATCAGATGTTTTTTATTTTAGTTTTAAATTGAATATAAAGGCACAGCTTGGGATACAGAGGAAATTTCTGCCAGTAGTGGATATTTTAAATTAACGGAACAGGCTAAATTATACACTGATAACGCAGTCTACATTAAATAGAATAAGCTAGTTCAAATATTTTCCGACGGGTATTTAAAACATCGGCTAGCGAGAATGCTAAAGCCAGAATTTTAATGTCAAGCATAGCTGATGAAAAAATACTGAAAGCCAAACGCGACTGTCAGAAGCTTTGCAAACCAGATAACCAAGACTCTTAGCTTAAACGCATACAAAGCTAATATGCATTCTGCTGAAGATTACGGTAAGGAGAAGTTATACTAAAGCTTTAAATCATAATAATTGGTTAATTAACATGAGATGTTTTATACAGTGTTCTGAAGTCTTAATCAGTGAGGCATTAATGGCTGCCGAGACATCTGGAGCATATTTATTACTTTTGAATCCATTGCTTTTTGAATGAAAACGAGAGTTTAAATTTCCAATAAGATTCTCACAGCGAGTAACATATGAAAAACTTCTTACCACCTCCATTTAAAGAAACAAGAATGAACTCTCCCTTGGGGATTTTGCTTTATCACATAAGACGCATAAATATCTCTTCGAAATCGTTATTTTGTTAATGAAATATAAGGTAGAAATTTTATGTAAACAAATGTTTATCAAAGTCGAAATGGTATTATTTTTTAAAATTTAGTTGGCAATATTAAGAAAGTGATTTAAACAATATGACAAACATTAAGTCGTTATGCCTCAACCTGCATAAAGAGTAAAATAAAACATTATTTTGGAACTTATTACAGTATGATAAAAGGTTTAGCAGTGTTTTAAAAGAAAATATTGTGTAGTTTTATGAGCGGGAGAGTTTATTCTACTATTTCACCTACTATCAGACACTGATCAGAAAGTTTCTGTTTTTCTATATTTTCAGTTAAAAAAATTGCATTTCAGTTGAAATCGCAAAATAAAGATTGCGAAGTTCGCAGGAGTTCCGGGCAGTTTAAGTAATTCAAAAGAAAATAAGAAAAATATGAAAACTTTTACTTCAGAAGTATTGCATAAGCAATGAGATATTCTGAAGTTAAAAAAATACGCATGATGGGGCTGACAGTACATCTGAATCGCTATCAGATTTAGTGAAATCTCGGAGAATACTGAGAGGGAGTCTGTTTCCAACCACAGTTTTTTTATATAAAGCTGCACAAAATTCACATTGTCTCGTATGGAAAATTCATAATCTTGGCTCGCCAAATACGAGCTGGAAGACAGAATTTGGAGTTTGTTTTTTTGCCTATTTAATGTTTTGTAAAACTTTAACGAAATTTTGATTAACGAACTCAAGGATTCAACTCAACTTTAACGAACTCAACGATTTCGAAGAACGAACTCAACTCAACTTTAACGGACTCAACGATTTCGAAGCGAGCAATGGCAACATCGTACGAAAAAAAATATCTCCAACAAGCGAGACTGTCTATCGGGAATTCTAAAGATACACTGTTTTTAAATATGTTTATCCCGAGGAGACATTAACCAAAATGCTCTCGAAACATGTATGTATGTTAAATGAAAAAATGCCCCTTTGGGCGTAGTACAAAATCTGAAAGATTCCGGATTTAAAAAAAAAGTGTCTTGCAATTTATTTATTTATTTACCAAAAACGTGTTGAATAACTTTTTCATTACCAGCAGGTTTTAAAACACGTGATCAATAGTATACGTGAAATAAAAATAGTCATTTTGTTAATATTTTGTAACTAATATCTGCAAATAAAACTGAATATACAAGCTTTCGGAAACTAAGTCAATGCTTCGTAAGCTTCTTTGTGTTGCAGCGATACAGAAGAATTATTCACCTGATAAAATATTTAGAAATGAAGAATAAAAAACATTTAGTAGTGTCTACATTAATGATATACCGCATATCGCGCATTTTTGATACAAAATATAAGATCGAAATTTACAGGTACTCATTATACGTCGGATATAAAAATGACAGATTTAAAAACAAGGAAAAGATGAGTATAAAAAATATATTTCTACATGTACCTAAATGTTGTTTGTTTAAAAGAAACGACATTTCTTATGAACTTAAATTTCCTTATCCGAAAACAAGAAAAGTTCGTCATAATTCGTCTTCTATTATATCTTCAGGCGCATCATCGAATTCTGTTTCATCTTCACTACCGCTGACATTATGATCCATAAATAAATAATCATTTTTCGTTCAATCTAGATTGTTAGATACACTGCTCGACATTGAAAATGCAACACCAAGAAGAAGTGGTCAGAAAGTGATGAAATTTGGAAAAAAACACAGAGGCAGCAAGCAGCCATAAGTGATCTTTATTTCAAAATGATAGTCAGAATACAGAGCGAGAACGGCGTCGGCTCAGTAGGCTGTAGGACCACCGCGGACAGCGATGCACGAAGAAACACGTCTAAGCATAGAGTCAATAAGAGTGCGGATGGTGCCCTGAGGGATGGCTCTCCATTCCCTTTCAACCATTTGCCACAGTTCGTCTTCTGAACGAGACTGGGGCAGAGTCTGCAAACGGCGTCCAATCGCATCCCACACATGTTCGATTGGTGACAGGTCAGGAGAGTACGGTGGCCAGGGAAGCATCTGTATACCTTGCACAGCATGTTGGCAGTTGCGAGCACTGTGTGGTCGGGCGTTACCCTGCTGAAAAATTGCATTAGGCAGCCCATGAAGATAGGGGATTGCCACCGGCCGCAGTACATTATCCAAGTATCCTTGGGCCGTCATAGTGCCCTGAATACGAACTAGAGGTGACTTGGAATCGTAGGCAATAGTGCCCCAAACCGTTATGCCACGTTGTCGCGCGGTGGGGCGTTTCACAGTGACTGTCAGATTAGATCTGTCTGAACATCGACGCCACACACGTATGTGGCGACTGTCACTGGATAAAAAGAAGAGTGACTCATCTGAGAACACGATCGCCATTCTGTCATTCACATTGCTCCAGTCCGGCACCATTCCGAACGTTGGCATCTATGCTGTGAGGTCAAAGGCAGACTTCTTAACGGACGCCGTGTGTGCAGGCCACGTTCAACCAATCGACGGGAAATGGTTCTCGTCGACACGGAAGCATCTAGGGCATCTTGCACATGCTGCAGAATCGCGGTACAAGTGACTTCCGGGACCGCCACAGCTTGTCGGCGGATGCGTCGATCCACGGGTGCTGACGTCACTGTGGCTGCACCTGCACCCCTTCTTCTTCCCACATTCCCTTGTTCGCCATAGCCGATGCACCGTGCTCGCATCCATGTGGATATCAGCTGCGATTTGACGTAATAACTAACCCGCCCTTCTCATTCAGATCACCATACCCCTCGTAAAATCGTCTATCTACTGGAAGTGCCTTCGTTGACGGCAGCCTGGCATTCTTTCCTATTACACGTATCCTCCGGGACAAAAAGCAACTTTCTTCGATAATTCGTCTGCCAGAAATAACAACAAACGAATATTGCCCATTCTGCACGTTCCTTCCCTTATATCTTACTTCACGTGCGTCGAAGAGCTGCGCATTTCACACCATTCGCATAACTCAAAGACGTACGTCTACTCTAAAATTTGCATAAATTTCTGACCACTCCTTCTTGGTGTTGCATTTTCAATGTCGAGCAATGTATATTATCTTTTTAATGATTTTTGAATTATATCTGGCTTAACTTCTCTCCATGCTTTTATTATTCACTCACACACTATCTGTAAATTGGCAAGATGAATTTGGCGTCCATTTCTTCGTAGTTCCTTTTTATCTTCGATGTTCACTTCAAAATCACGCCTTCAAATGACTACAGAAAGCGAAAGCATCTAACTCTTAATTCCACGGATTCATTTGGGCAGGAAGTGCATTCTTACCTCAAATGATGTCCCACTTTTCTCGAAACCCTAGATGAGCATTCTTGTACACATCTGCGTTGAATACAACGCACCGGAGTCCATACTTTTAATAATTTTCCCATTTTCTCTAACCTTAGAATAACATTCTTGTGCACACCTGCATTGATTACAACGCACACTCTTTGCAGAATTATTTATTCCGTCAAGCATTTCCACCCACACATATTGTTCCTTTTGTCGGTTATCAGTTTAGTATACCATTGCTCGAAAGTCTGGGAAAAAACTTCGAATGAATGACTTCAAAAGATAAGAGCATCGTACATGTAAATTTCAAGTTTCTTTGTAAAGAAAAGAGAGCGCGTTATCCGGCGAATATACCTAAAAAATAAAAAGGTGTATTTTGAATTTATAGGTGCGTGTTATAAACAGGTGAGCCGGAATATACGGTATTTAAAAGAGCAACGCGCGTTAATATAATAATAGAAAACAAAAACTTTCCGTAAATAAGTAAATTAAAATTTTTTAACCAGTAACCTTAAACCAGTTTTATGCTCATTGCTGTTGTTATATCTTGCGTGTAAGCCCTGCAGTTAATTGCAAAAGTATTAATACGTTCAAGGCTGTCATTTTCATATTTCTTTTATTAAATCTGTACGTAAATATGTTTGTATATTCTTCGCAATGTGGAAAAGACGCGGCACCTACAGCCACGAAATTTTGAACATACATAGTCTGTAGAGTCATTAAGTTATTTGGAAGCAGGAGATTTGAATAATGAGCAATGCTCTCGCCTGGAATCGAGCCACGGACCTCTCGAATTCGCGCCGAGCGTGCTGACCACTACACCAGGAAGGCATGCCAAGAAGGCGGGATAAATACCTTAAAGTCGTATACTCGAGCATGTGCATCTCGAAACAGGAAACTAAGTAATCATCAGAAAACTCAGCGATATAAAAGTAGTGTGTTATGACTCTACAAAATGCATTGCATTTGTCTTTCCAATTAAACCGAACTGGGAAGAAACGGCGGCACATTTGATGGCTGTATGCCATCAAATTTTTAACACACATTGGTTTCCACCGAACATATCTATTCGTGTAATATTTACGTTTCAAATTTAATCAGAAAACTGAGCGATATAAAAAGTATGTTGCCAATAGAAAAAATGTAATACTTTTCTCTTTCGAATTTAATGAGCAAACTCACCGACCTAAAAGAAATATGTTGCTACTGCCCGCATTAACATTGATTTTTTATCTTCCACGCGGCAGTGAGGTGTCTTTTAGGAAAACATAACGTAATTAATTTTTTCTTTCGAATTCATTACGTTATTAACAAACTAAGCAATTTAAAACCAACAAACACAGCTATTTAAAAGTAGCAAAATTCATTTTAATTATTACTCATTGGTAGACAGTTTCTTGAAATAGCATTCTTTGAGTTCATTACAATCATTGCATATGTGTAATTTTTCTTTTTTATAATAATTATTTTAAACGTCTGGCTGCACAAGCAGCTAGTTACATTAAAAGGAAGATAGGATCATGTTTCTACATCTGTATCAATATCGTTCACAAATAAAAAGAAAGAATAGGATTGGAACAGGCTTCGAACTTCCTTCCTTGAATCATGGCATCTTGTAATATATAACAATAATGTGAAGACGTTTTATGAGTATAATTCGATCGACAAATTACTTTAATTTGAAGACTTTAGAATCTCATTCGAACACTTTAGATAAAACAAGATGCTAAAATTATTGAATAAAATTTTTAAATTTATTTAGATTAAGAAATGGGAACATTTTGTCAGATTCTCTTTATCTCATTCTTCCCTTCTAAAAGGTAAGCCAATCTGTTGCCATAATGGTAGGGAAGCCTGCTGTCCGTTGTTGAAACATCCATGCTCGGAAAAGGCATGGATGTTTGTATCATCTTGGCATGAGAGCACTTAAAATAACACCGATCCTGAAATTCCATAGGGAGATTGGTGGTAAGAGAAGAAGAAGTGAACCCTCTGGTATATCCTCCGCAAAATGTTCATTCAAACCTGGAGAAATTCGTAATGTCACATAGAAGGTGCCTAGTTACAGTAAGCCAATAACAGACGTGAAATTTTTGCCTCCTAGTCACAATAAAATTCATGGATTTGATATGGTGTTACTGTCAAACAAGGGAAATAAGTCATTACAAAAGAGAAAATAAGGGCAGGGAAAACTCAACTAAATTTAAATAGACGCACTAGGACATAGGATCATTGTACCAAATGAAAAAAATATGACGATTTTTTTTCCAAATAACTTTTTAAAGTAATCTGCAGCCATCAAAAAGCAGATTTCCATCGATTTTGCTTCATATTTAGCTTTTATGAGACTGTTAATAAAGAAATACTGAATAAGTTTCGTGGAATCTATACTTTTTCATTATGAAAATAAAATAAAATGAATTATGTGCTAATTTAATTAAAAGTGTTAAAAAAGCTGTTAATAAGTACAATGCATTAAGATACGCATAGCATAAAACTGCTTATCTAAACATTAAGTTCTTATATTTGTTCCTGCAATTTCAGAATTCCACCGAAGAATAAGCAACAGATGTACTGCTTTTTTTCTTTTCCCCTTCTTCCTTCTTCTAGTAATCCACGCACCAGCTGCAAAAAGTCACTGTTATTTTTTATAACAGCTGGGTAAAGTTTTCCTTTTTCTTCTTCTGGTTTCAGAGTCACAAATGAACATTCAGAATTGTTTTAGGAGAGTAGGAAGCAATAAAAGTAGACTATAAAACTGTTTTTTCAAATTTTTGTTTCATCTACGTTCTTCTATTTGAAGAAGGAAAAACAAACAACTATGTATATCTTTGGGAATACTTTTCAGTTCTCGTGACTCTTATTTCAGACAAGAATTCTTCATTTGCTGAAGAATTACACATTTTTACTTATTTGAGTGCATTAAAATAGAATCACGGAGCAGGAAGTATCACGTCTTAAAATTAATTCCAATAAACATTGCAGCGAAAGATAAACAGATAAATTGATTATTTTAATAAGAAGTTAAATGATAAGGAAAAGTGTTAAATGAAAATGTGTTTCTTCGTTTTAAACAGTTTTTCTCGAAATTCCGATTATGAAAGCGAAAGTTGAAGTGCTATTAAGTGAGCACCTCCGAGGTAAGTTTTTGATGTGTTTCACCACGAGTTAATAATATTAAAAAGCAAGTGGAAACTGCATACAAACGTGTGTAATACTTTGTGTAAAACTTAAACTAACAAAATAAAGCATTAGGATGCAAAAGAATAAAATACAAACAGGATATGAAAGTTATTAACTAAAACATTTGAAGTAACTGTTAAACAAACTAACAGAAATCTGAAAGAATTCGAAGTGATAGAGTATACAAAATGGCGAAAGATGCAATTTTATACGATCTGTTTGATAACATTCGAAAAATATTTAAAACATACTTATGACAAGAATATAAAGAGAAGATGGGGGAAAAGAGCTGCAGAAACAAGAATTCTTAATTCCTTGGGCAAAAAGCAAAATTATAGTAATGTTTTTCGCTTCAGTACAAAGGAAAAATGAAAAGAAAATATTATCATTAATACAAATGACTAAAATCTTTTCTTGTCATGCCAGAAGTATTGAATATTTACTCAGATTTAAATATTTAATTCTACTTTACATCCTTTATATTTAATTCCCTTTATGTTCTTTATTACAGTGATTCCACCGAAAACCAACTTTAAATATACACTCACGTTTGTAAAAATTGCAACACCATGAAGGACTTACGCGAGTGAGCTGAAATTTTCAGGAAATGCAAAGTAGCGCATGATATGCAAATGATTAGAATTGCAAATCCGTAGCGCATGCGTATGCTGAGCAGCGCCCTCTGAACGGCTGATGGATCCGAATAAATAGACGGCTGTAGCGAGGCGTGTATGGTTATCGGTGGTTATCTGCTAGTGGTAAACGTTAACTCAATCTGTACTTATGCCTCGTCGACGAAAGAGAGCGAGATTTGAACAACTTACAGAGTTTGAACGAGGGAGAATCATCGGCCTTCGTGAAGCTGGATTGTCGTATCGTGCAGTAGCCTCTCGTGTGCAGCGTAACAGCAGCACAGTGATGCGCGTTTGGAAGCAGTGGACGGACGAGTGTCGGACAACTCGGAAATCCGGGAGTGGACCCCGAAATGTGACGTCAGCTCGCGATGATAGACACCTGGTCCGCATGGCGCGGACGGACCGTACAGCTTCCTCTAGACAATTGGCAGCACTGTGGTCAATAGCTACAGGTGTTTCATTGTGTGCTTCATCAATTCGTAGACGTCTGCTGCAGTGTGGACTGCGCGCACGGACTCCTTTATACAGGATCCCCCTAACGCACGACCATCGCCGCCTGCGGCTACAATGGGCCAATCAGCATAGAGACTGGCGTGCTGATTGGCAGCATGTCGTGTTTTCTGACGAATCCCGCTTTAATTTGTGGTACCATGATGGCCGCATTCGTGTCAGACGCTATGCCGGTGAACGCCACCTTCCGGAGTGCATTATCGAACGCCACAGTGGACGAACACCCGGAGTTATGGTCTGGGGCGCCATAGCATATCATAGACGATCTCAATTGCTACGAATTGTGGGCAATCTGAACAGCAACCGGTATATCCGTGAAGTTCTACAGCCCGAAGCTGTTCCCTTCCTTCAAAGCTTGCCAGGCGCTGTATTTCAACAGGACAATGCCCGCCCTCATACTGCTCGGATTGTTAAATCCTTCTTTGCAGCGCAGCAGGTACAGCTTCTTCCTTGGCCTGCGTGTTCCCCGGATATGTCGCCAATTGAACATGTGTGGGATGTCATTGGTCGGCGTCTTGCTCGTGATCCTCGTCCTGTTGCGTCTGCAGACGAACTTTGGGTACGCGTACAAACGATATGGAATGCTCTTCCTCAGTCAGACATTCAAACTTTGTTTGACTCCATGCCAGGTCGTGTAGCAGCACTTATTGCGGCGCGTGGTGGCCACACAAAATACTGATTCTGATCTCTTGTTCTTGTTTGTTTGCTTTGAACATTTAATCATTTATTTGTACCACTACCACTCAACTGCGTATTAAATTGCATTCAATTATGACGATTCCTTCTTGGTGTTGCAATTTTCACAAACGTGAGTGTATTTTGTAATACTACGGTAACAAAATTGAACTTTAAAAATATGTAATAATTAATGACGACTCGCCATTAACTATTTAAAAATGTCGATTAGCCCATCAGAATAGAACCCATTCTTTTCTGGGGAATATTTGGATGTAACTTCCCGTGTTGCATTCAGAAAATCTCAATTCTGGGAAGCTTCAATTTTATTTTCTCTCTTACAGTACAGGGTGTTTATAAAGTCCCGGACCCATTTTGATGTTTAATAACTCATAAAATAATGAAGATATAAACAAACTTATCGCATTTATGGATGGAATAACTTATATATTTTCCTTTTCAGGTTTGAATATCTTTACTTTTGTAAATATCGTCTGCGCTTGTGGTTAATTTTAGATAATTCCATTTTCCAGTCTAAATATCTGTATTTTTCTAAATATCGTCTGCTTATTAATTGTATTTTTCCCTCTTTTGTTTTTGGCAACTATTGACTATTATTATAGGCCTAGGAGGATGGCCTTTGCAACAGATATGCTAAGGAGGATAGAAGATGATACTGAATTTCTGAAGCGCATAATGTTCTCCGACGAAGCATCCTTTCATCTTTTTGGCATTGTAATCACCATAATGTGAGCATATGGGGATTTGAAACCCCATGAATACCGTGAGGCACAAAGGGATTCCCGCAAGGTTAATGTGTGGTGTGGATTAATGCACGACCGAGTCACTGGGCCTTTCCTTTTTACAGAAAAGACGGTCTCATCAGTCGTATACTTAGACATGTTGGAAAACTTTGTATTTCTACAACTAGAAGAGCTTCAACCACATGTCTTTTTGCAACAAGATGGTGCACCACCTCATTGGGGTACCACCGTTCGTAGTTCTTTGAATGACCATTTTACAGGAAGATGGATTGGGCGAGGAGGTCCAATTCCTTGGCCACCCAGATCACCTGATATAACGCCGCTGGACTTTTTCCTTTGGGGATTTGTAAAGGACAACGTTTACAGGAGGAGAGTGTCGAACATGGATGACCTAAAAGCCAGAATTACAACCGCAATAGCCTCTGTGGATGCCGACATGCTTGCCGGTACCTGGTTTGAAATTGGATATCGACTCGATATTCTCTGTGCGACGAAGGGGGCATACGTGAAAGTTCATTGACAAGGGTCATGAAACTTTTTGAGTCTATCTAACTATTTATGTTATTAATTTTAATCTATCTTTATTATTTTATGAGTTATTAAACATCAAAATGGGTCTGAGACTTTATAAACACCCTGTATTTCTCTTTCAGTCAATGCAGTTCGTAATTTGAGGAAAGGCAAAAATGCATAAAAACTTAAAACATCTTCATTAAAAATTGTAAAACACAGAAAAACCTAAAATATCAAATACAGTTAAAATTAAAAAAAATATATAATTAAAATTAGAGCTGGTACGCAAAAACAAGTGGTTCGACAAACGGGCAGGAAGACAAAATTTTCATTGCACAAAACTGAAAGTTAACATTTTGTCCCATTGGACAAAAAGATACTTTAAATATTAATAATATTAATAATGAAATTAATAATTAATTTCATTATTCTACTAAAAGTCTCAAATGTAAACAAATGGCGGCCCCGTTAGGCCTAGCGCCATTTAAACTTTTAATTTGTTGATAATTCTAACTATTGCATCCATATTGACTAAAGGCATAAAAACTTTAACAGGAATATGAGAACAACGTAACTGAATCACTTTTAAAGGATAAAAATGCACAATTTACCAAGGTATAAAGATAAAACATACAGCTGACCGAACCGAGTAAGGGTGTATATATATATATACACCCTTACTCGGTTAACTATATACTTACTCGGTTAACTTACAATGCGGCCGATTGCAATGAAAGAAGCAGGTGTACAACTACATGTTATATAGTCCCAGTCCCATATACAAAATTTCAACGTTCTATGGCTAAAGTTCTATGGCGAGATACATACATACGTACGTAGTACATGCGTACAGACGTCACGAAAAAATCCCTTCTGAATCCATTTTATCTTCATTTTAGGATCTGTTTTGAAAAAAATAATCCTTTATTCTGTTCGTACGTACTGATGTCACGCAAAAAAGCGTCTAAATGGATTCGAGAGTGGTCAAAAATATATTTTCGTTGAAATATGACATCCGACATTTTTCTTGATTACAATATTTTTTTTACTTCGTGCAAAGAAATAAAAATGAAGATATCGTAGGAAATTTTAGGTCATTGATCTCGGAAGGACAAAATGCTCAATGGCACAAAATATAAAATCTAATATATTTCTACTTACAAGTTTACTGCACATTGTAGTAACACAGAAAAATAAGTAAGAAGCTTAAAAAAATGCTCCTAACATGACTTTTAGCCTGTAAACCTACTAATATCCCCATCAAGTTGTGCAACCGTCCATGAAACTCAAGTTGGGGTGCCTTTAGGGGGGTCTCCTCGAAACATTAACGAGCACAGCCTCCCCTCCCTCATTTCGTGGTACGGGGATATTTTAAAAGCAGCCCCCCGTTCTGAGATTCCATTTCAATCTAAAATACTTTTGTTTTCCCCTTTTCCAGCTTGATGAAAATATAACCAGCCCAAAGGAAAGTACAGAAACTGATAAAATAAGGGAATGTCGTTTCAGTGACCATTTGGTACGAGAATTATTGGTTTTGATATATTGTTCGCAAATGTCTACCAGATTATCAGTTTTAGAAAACGAAACAGTGTATAATAGTTTCTTTTTTATATCTTTGAAATGAAATAAGAAAAAATTCTTTAAATGAAGAAGAAACGCTGCTAAGTTTTGGACATTAGAAAATTTTATGACTGCTGATTTTAAATTAATTTAAATCCTCTAATTTTAAAAGTTGTTCAGTTTTCAAAAATTTTAAAGTAACTCAATTTTTGACGGGATATAGCTAATTTTAAGAGCTATTTAAACCGATTTGGACTTGCTTCAAGTCTTTTTTAGCAGAGATGAATATGTAAAGAATAATGATCTGGAGTGCGTTCATCACGTCCAGCAGCAGAAGATATTTCAGGCAACTTTCATGCACCTGTCTGCATCTTAGCCACTCTATCTTACTTTTTTCTGAACTCCCCCATTCCTG
>KK121069.1:274342-298516 GCA_000611955.2 Stegodyphus mimosarum
CAATTTAAAATTATTTTGCGATATTGCTGTTGAACTGAATTTTATGGTTTAAGTGCGAAGAACATGGTATTTAACAAATAAAGGTAACACACAAAATGTTAAATAAACGCCCCTTTGGACGTAATCTAAAATCTGAAACCTTTCAGATTTTTTATATATATATATGTATAATTAATTCTATAAACATCGCTTGTTTCTGAAAAATTAATTATTTTTGCAATCCATGTTCATTGCACCTTTGGAGAGCAGGAATTTAAACAGTTGCCATTTTTCGGACGTGCTTAAACATATTGCCAAATCCGCAAAACCTCAGAAAGACATACATCGCGTGACACAAAGACTCGTGTGTTGTGAAAATTTTTACAACCCACTTTTATGACGTCTATTTACTGAGAATTTCTTTTAAATGCAAATGGCTAGGCTTTTCACGTGCTAATAATTCTTGGAGGAGGACGGGTTCCCTCACAATGGCGTCCGCATGGCGACTAAATTAGGGTGGCTGGAGACAAACGGCTGGAACGTGCTTAATCTTCGATCGCGAGTTCGCAGCCATTCGTGAGATATTGCTGGGACAAAAAGATGACGAACCCCTGTCCCTGAAACAACCACTTCTCAACAAATTAGCTTTCTGTCAGATTTATTGGCATAATTAGCCTAACATAGAAACATTCATTCCGAACGGTTTGGAATGCAGAAGTGGGTTTAAGGGCTTTAGAACATGAGGGAATTGGAATGAAAAAATCAAAATTATGTTGCTCTTTTGTCCCGTTTCTGAAAGATGTAGGATGTTATAAGCGTACTGTGAGTAGTTAATTCGGTAGAAATGCAGAAGGAAACTAAATTTTTTAAATTTATTAGCCCAAAGGGGCTTTGTCCCTGAAGGACCATTGTTTTCGTTTTGCGATTTTGCGTCAGAAACATTAAAAGTCTGTCACTTAAACATTAAAGTCACTTTTCAAACTGTTGCCACAAAATATTGCAGCCCTGTATTATATTTAAAGAAATTAAATAATGAAGAATGTGCATAAATGTATGTATGTTTCTCGCATTGTGATAAAACGACGGTACCTAAAGCCATCGAATTTTGAATGCCGTCATCCTGCTGCGAATATAGGCATCTGGAAGCCCAAATTTGAAATTTGGAATTTGTTTTATTAACGATTTCATATTTTGCAAAACTTTAACGAATTTTTGATGAACAAACTCGAGGATTTCAAAGCGGGAAATGGCAACGTTGTACAGAAAATAGCATTTTTATCTGCAGCGCGTGAGACTGTGTGTAGGAAATTCTAAAGCTATGCTCAGTTTAAAATTATTTTGCGATATTGTTCTTTAACTGAATTTTATGGTTTAAATGGGAAGAACATGATACTCAATAAATAAAAGTAACGTACAAAATGTTTAAAAAAGCGCCCCTTTGGACGTAATTTAAAATCTGAAACCTTTCAGATTTTTTTTTTAATATTTTATTCGCGTAGTGATTTTTTTTAACTATCAAAACTGTTTTCTGTTGTAACGGCTTACGCATTATCTGCCCGCACCTTAGTTTCGACATTTGTCATAGCTAACTCACGTGAGGTTATCGGACAATTTATCATTCACATATCTGGCGAACTCCTAGTTCTTACCAGTGCTGCTATTCGTATGGCTTAAAATATTTGATTCAACTTTCAAATAAAATTATACGTTTATTTAAACTTAGTACTTTAAAGGCAGTTTAGTATTTCCTACATTTTTATTCAATTTTTGGTTCCTTGTACGAAGTAAAAAGGATGTATTTTAATCTTTTTGTTTTGAATGCGGATTTAATTTACATTAATAAGTAAATTTATTCTGCACATTGCTTTAATTATTAAAAGTAATTTCGATTAATTCTAGCATGCTTTTATTTTCTTTTTTGTACATTTTAACCGTTTTGAATAAACAGTGATTTTGAATTAACCGTAGACTTCTCTCTTGCATTTGGGAATTCTCTGTAAACAAATAAAAACGTGCTACTTACTGTTTACGAATGTATAGAGTAATATAAACGTTCATAAATAGCCTGCAAAGTAAGTAACAATAAAATGGTGGGGGGGAGATCCATTGAGAAGACGGTTGATTTGGAGGTGAAGTTTACCGGAATTTAAAGGTAAAATTTTTCAGCATTTGAAATTTTTCAACATAATTATCCCTTTCTTTTCGTTTCTTCTCTTTCATTTTAATTTAAAAAGGCTTAGAAATCCTTCCTTTCAAACGATTCGTTCGATTTGTTGATCGGATTATGCATCTGATAATTTAATTGCTGTGCCAGCAGTCTTTGTTTCTCAATTTTACCTTCTCGAAATCGAATAATGGGAAAATATTTTCTCCCTGTGTCTTTTTGAAAGAAGTGTGGAAACAGATCGTTTTCCAAAAATATTAATTAAATTCAATTTCATTGATGTGCCACTAATTATTTACAATGAAGAATGCAAAAGAATTATTAAGCTTAAGAAGGCATGCTTTCATGGAACCTAATGTTTTATTTGCTGCCAGGTCTGAGGTTTCTGTCTTATATTTGCTCTATTATTAATCAAAAAGTGTTATAAGTCTTAGATTATGATTTTGCGTTGATCCACTTTAAATGTTCTTCACTGTAATTGCGATGTTTCACTTTTTATTCCAGTCTATAGTTATTCGATAAAATGTAAGATATTTGTTTTTTAAATTTAATCTGTCCGTTATGGATTAATAAACAAAGCTATTTAATAGGTGCAGTGTTTTAGAATATTATATTTTTATTTCTTTGTACTAAGTAATAAGGAAGTATTGTAATAGCGAAAAATTTTGGGTATCATATTTCAACGAAAATATCCATTTTGACCGCTATCGAATGCAATTTAACGATGTTCTTCCGTGACATCTGTACGTAAGAACAGAATAAAGGACTCTGTTTCCCTAAACGAATTATAAAACTAATTTAAAACAGATTCAGAAGAGAATTTTCTGTGGCGTCTGTACCTACGTTCGTAAGTATGTATGTATTTTGCATAACTCCAAAACGAGTAGCCTCAGAACTTTTAAATTTTGTATATAGGACTGCTATAACATGTAGGTATGCACCTTCTATTTTGGTTGCAATCGGCCGCACCAAAAGTATATAAATATGTATATATATATATATATATATAAGAAAAACTTTCCGTATAACATCTCCAAGGAACAGAAATTAAATTTAAAATCATCATCAAGAAGGAATTATCAGAATTTTAAAAAAGAATTTTCTAGTCCTCCTTAATTTATGTAATTCATATCCACTCTGTTACTCGGCTCAATGAGCTCAGTTTCTTTATTCATATATGTTTGTAAATTGTGCATTTTTTGCTTTGAAAATGATTGAATTATGTTGTTCTGGTCTTCTGGTTAAGGTTTTTACATCTTTATGTCTAGTTGTAGAATTATCAACAATTTAAAAGTTGTTTAAGTGCGGCTAAGCCTAATTTTTTTACCATAGCAGCCATATTTTTTTACATTGAAACTCAGCAGAATAGTGGATGTGTTGCCAATCTGGAGAAACCAAGCTTTACAACAAAAAAGTAACGTCTTCTTTTATTGTTGCGAATTAAACTATGCTTAATCCATTCTGGAATTATCATTTAAGTTATTAAATTATCCCATATATTGACTCAGCATAGCGTCCACAACAAATTAAGTCAGTTTCTACGCCTTCAGTGTCTTTTTACCGAGTGAAACCAAAAGTAAACTTTCAGTTTTGTGCATCGAAAAACTTCTGTTCTTTCCCGCTGACCGAATGGCTTGTTTTTGCGTAGAAACTAATTTTAATTGTAAAAAAAAGTTTTAATTGTTTTAACTGTATTTGGTGTTTTATGTTTTTCTATATCTTTCAATTTTTAATATAGATGTGTTAAGGTTTAATGTACTTTTGCCTTGTCGCGAAGTGAGAACTGTATTAATTGAATGAGAAATACATCTCTAGTGAAATTCGATGAAATAAGCCTAAATGAAAGGCAGGAAAAATGCGTATAATTTAATATTCCGTACAAGGAAGTCATGTGGTGTATACAACAGATTTTTTACTTTTTAAATTTAATTAATTGAAATAAAAATGCAGTTGCTTTATTACACATATCCAATAATCTAAAATATGTATTGAATGACTTTATGTATTTTTTCTCTTTTCAAATATACAGAAGATATATAACTTTACCAGGTTAGTCTGAATATGTATTCATTTAGTATCCTATAAAATGGTTCGCTATTGCATCAAGGCCATCGTTGATAAACTCTTCTGACAAATTGATCGTTAAAATTTGAAATCTTCCACATTTTCCTTTATTTTTCCACATTTTTATTTTTTTTATTTTTTTATTTTCCATTTCTGTTCACTATTTTATTCACTTGTATTGTATGCTTCGTAAAATATCAACATTGTGAATACTAACAGCTAAAAAATCAGAGGGTAGTAATTTTAATAAAAATAATAATTTCGTGTAAGATTTAATATTTGTCAGGCGTGGATGTGGACTGCAAAATTTAAGAAAAGAATCAGTTATATAGCGATCTACAAATTCAGGAACAAGACGTTTTTTAAAAGAAAGCGTCACTTTAAAATTTATTGTCATGATTCGTTTTTCATTTAAATTAAATTAACTAATATTTGAACTAAATATTTAATAACTAGCCGCTATGCGGCCAGCCTTCGTCTGGCTTTTAAACGTACCGGAAAAATGCCTAAAAGACACACCTGAGACCGATGGCCCCGTATGTTCTTCCAACTATTTTTTCTTTGTTAAGAATAAAACCCTCCCTTGCATACGGTTCCGATGTATTACCAGAAAAACCTATACATCTTGAATTTTTAGCAAACTGATTGCGTGAGATGTGTATTAAGCATTTGTTAAAACATAATTTATATCCCCCTTCTTAACCACCACCGTAACTACATAAAACATTATATAAAAATTCTACAATAATATAAATAACTCCATGCCATTTTTGGCGAGTCAAAATTTTTTAAACATTTTCTTACTTGGTAGTTTGAGTGATTCTTTTTCTGAAATTTTGAAATGTTATAATACTTTAGGTAATCTTCTGAGAAAATGTGTTAGCAGTCATATTGCAGCCATTTAACTTGTAAAGCAAAGTCTTTGAGCTTTGTTTCAGACATAGGATGATTTTAAGCATGCATTTTATAAAGTGCTACAGTGAGTTAATTTATTGCTATTCTTGAAGGGCTTCTGGATACAAAATATTAAATGTTAACAATTTTTCAAATTCTTAAACTTTTCAATTTCTTAAAAAATTGACATAGGAAATACGATGAAAAACGTTGCCAAACCCTCATTTCTAAAAGAATGAAACTATTCAAAATGATGCGATTTCGTCAAAAATCTATCAACAACAATAAGAATGAAAAATTGTTAAAACCATATTTTAAAATATTTGAGATGTGAGAAGTGTATTCGAAAGCTTCATTTAAAAAATTTAAAAAAAATACAAAATATTATGATTTTTCCAAAATTCGTTTTGTAAAAGGAGTCGGAAGGATTAAAATTTAAGGTATCCAAAAATGATAGGAAAATAAACAGTACATTGTTTTAAAATAAACTTTTAAAACACAAATTCCGCTGCAAAGGTGTTAAGATCACTTTGCTAAATAAATTCTTATTTAATCGATGTATTGAAATACGAAATTTATTTTAAGTTCGTAAAATTGCTAAGTGCCTGCGTTTCACGAGGATGTGAAAATGAAATGTATAGAGTAATATCTCGCTTTCCTATAACCCGTTATGTCTCAAAATGACACGATTTCGTCAAAAAACATAAAATAAAAAATAATCTAATTCGAATTTCGAAAAAATCGCCCCCTGGGTCTATTAGCTCATGAACGAAACACACACGTACACGCACGCACGCACACACACACACATACACACACAGGGAGAGAGAGAGAGATTCTTTCTGTTATTATATGTTGAGATAACTGATGTGTTTTGTAAATTTCCTTTTTTTCGTCCTTTCAGTATTATCTTCTTAAAAAACTTAAGGTTTTTCTTTGAACTTAGCTCTAGATTGGAAGACACAAACGTAACTATCAGAAAACATTAGAAATGGTAAAAGTGCGAACATTACTGAGACATTATTCTTAAAACTTATTCATTTTTATGACTAATGATATACTGCCTTTTCGTTTCCTTTTCTTTCTTTCTTTCTCTCTTTTTTTTCTGGAGAAAGAGAATAAAGGTTTAGTCCTTATCCTTCGATGCAGTGCCAGTTCGACACGAAAGCATTATTTCTTTTTTTTGAGCTGAAAAAAAATCTACTTTAATAAAGTTTGTAAAATGTTGCTTGGTGACAAAATGGGTGTTACATCCAATTCTCCTATCGTACAAATTTCTTTTATGAATAAACAATATTAATCAATGAATCTTTAAAGGAAAAATGTTCACATTTTAAGTTATGGATGGAATTTATTTTGTATTTAATTTATTTATTTTTATTTCTGAAGGAAATTTAAAAGACTATCTCTTTTTATATTCTCTAGAGTATAATAACTCAGAATTTACAAAAATAAAATGAATAAATAATAAAAAAGTACAAAAATTACAAGCTGTTCGTATTCATTTCTCCCCACCCGCAGATTTTTACATAAATACGAGTTTTGTTACCGAAGAAAAGGGATTTTTGATTACCGAAGAAAAGGGATTTTTGATTACCGAAGAAAAGGGATTGACTGGACTTCCCTAGAAACCGACAGAGTTTTATTTAAAATCTACGCCAATCAATAGTTGTTTTTCAGCCTAATTTTAAATATTTTTTAAATGTAACATCAATTAAAAATAAAGAATTTAAAACAAGCTTAAATTTACTAGGGCGAGAATTAAGAAAAATCAAGACATTGTTTTTTGCCTGCTTTTATATACTATATTGGGATTTTTCTGCTCCATTTAGAATGCTATTTTGCCTGGTATAAATATCGCGGATTTCCTCGCAGTAAATAATAAGATAATAAATGAGTTCTAGACTAAACAAACAAACTGATAATAAAATCACAAAGTTAACTAAAAGAATTTTCAGAGCATAAAGATACTTAAAGAATTTTCTCCCTATATGAATATACATGTAAGATAAAAATGAGTAAAACAAAATTAAATAAGTATAAATATGCGTAAGATAAAAATATGTAAAACAAAATTATAACTTAAATTAACAATACCCATTTAATTCCTCATTTTAATTTGGGTATTTCTCCTCCTCTCTGTCCTAGAAGTAGCAATTGTTTATAATAACTTTTTCTGAACTTTGTCATTTCTAGATTAATCCATACGATATGACCTTTACATAATGCTGGTGATGCAAATGAAACTAAAATTTAATAATTTTACAGCAGTATTATTTATCCAATCAAATGTATTAAAACCACAACTAACTCATTCCGAATTAAGATTTCATCCTGAATGCAAGGCATTTTGCTTTTGCTCGTCACCCAAGCCTTGCTGTTTTTTCCGTACTAGAAAGCTGTCAAATGTAACTGGTTTGAAATAAGCACGATTAGAGTGGCAATGTATTTGTCGCCGCAAAATGTTTAACTGCAGCAAAAGAAATGGTATTTAAATCTGCTACGGCTGTATCCTTATTGCATCTACCCAACTTCCATCTTTATTCTTCGTTACGGATTATCTATGTTTATAATATCAGATATTTCCGTCATTCCGAATCATCAAACACACACACATATGTTATGAGTAAAATAATTAAAAGAAAATTTCTGTGCCCAGAATAAATAAAGATATTGATTAATTTAATGCCAAAGCAAAATTTCCATAGTAAGAAAAGTAAAGTATTTAATTTAACAGAACTCTATGAGTAAAATTGCAATTTTATCATATTAAATTCTTCATATAAAAGACCCTATACCATCAGAAGCAATTTCGTACTTTGTTGACAGCAAAGAATAAGGCAAAATAAACAGGTCCACTAAGATAATAAAACAGAAGACAGCTTGCTGTCAATCAATGAACGAAACAGTCAAGTTCCATTTCACGCCTTATAAGTGATATTTAACGAAATGTGTCTCGCAAAGCAAAAGAAGAAAGAAGAAATACAAAATCAGCAAAAGAGAGGCAAAAAGAAATTCTTTCGTCAGCAAAAAGTGTGAAATCTCTAATACGTGAAATGCTGAGACTAGGGATAGCATGAAAGTTTTTTCAGCTAGCTTTCTTTTATCCTTGACTTGATTCAATTCCTTTCCACCTGTAAGGATGGTAGGTTTGTGTGCATACAAGTGTTTGCTTGTACCAATATATTCCCACGAGAATTTTCTAGATGTTTGAAAGGAATCCAACCAGAAATCAAACGTGGAATACGTGCACGAAATGATTCTTGAGTTTTTTCTAAGGGTAGATTAAAAAACTGCATTTTTAAGTGAATATAAGAATTTCTTCTTTTTCAGTGCTTATATCAAACTATTGATCGGATTTTAAAACTTTCTTTGTGTTTCATCTTTTCGTATTTTAAATCATAATTCGCCCCAGACATCGTGAAACATCACTAAAATAAGAAGACGCAGAGATAAAGATGAAAGTGCTTCAACAGATAAATGCTCCTAACTCTGTCCGGGAAAGCAGTATTCGCAAACAGGAAAATATTTCTGTTCACTTTTCAATTTATTAATATGAATTAACTCATGTTAATGAATGTTTAGATTTATTAAAGAATTAGCGTCTGTTAATAATGAGCACTTGCCCTGATCGGTATAGTGTTAGTAACGCTGAGTGCGTACGAATGGGCACAGGATAAAATCCCGGAAAAGGCATGGACGTTTGTAAGTACAGGGTGTTTATAGAGTCCCGGACCCATTTTGATGTTTAATAACTCATAAAATGATAAAGATAGATTAAAATTAATAACATAAATGGTTAGATAGACTCAAAAAGTCTCATGACCCTTGTCAATGAACTTCCACGTGTGCCCCCTTCGTCGCACGGAGAATATCGAGTCGATATTCAGTTTCACGCCAGGTACCGGCAAGCATGTCGGCATACACAGAGACTATTGCAGAGGGTTATGCAGATTTTGATAGGAGCGTAAGGACTTAAGCAGTTAGCTAGAACCGGTAGTCGGTCAGTTGGTCAACCTGTCAGTCGGCTGTGGCCTTTAGTTGTTTTATATTATATGTCAAATCCCGCCTAAGTTGCAGTCTGGTCATTAAGGTGGGATATCGTAAGAATGGAACCACTGGAAGCTGTAGTCGTTGATTATTTCTGTTGGATTACGTAACGACGAGAAAAAGTTCCTGTCCAAATCGACAAGGTAAAGATTTTGTATACCTTGATAAAAAGCAGTGATTTGGGGTACCTCGTGCGGTTATCTTTGAAGTCTGAATTTTAGCTTCGTAAAGTATACTGTTATTTTTATATTTTTGGTTGTAGTGCTCAAGAATAGAGTCATTGAAGTTTTAATGTTCAATGCTTATTAAGTCTTGGTCTGCGTGTGATTATCCCTTCCATCTTGATAACTTGTGAAAGGAAGCTGGTGGCTCTTTTTAATTAGATTCCACAGATCTAGCTGAATTGATCACTTTAATCCAAAAACCTTAAATTAAAACAAAAGCCACAAAAAAGCTCTATACTCTCAAGGGATTTCCTGGTTAGGGGGAAAACTGGTGATCCTCGAGCCGTCTCCGGAGGTTAGCTCAGTCAAAATTGGGACGAAGGTACCCATTTCGTATGCTAGCACTAAATCTGTACAAACTATGGTGAAGTTCTAGTATCCAACCCAATTTTACTTGTGCCTATTAATAACAAGCAATTTCTCATATGATCTTCTGGAATGGTATACGTGTAATGGATTTTAAATTAATCTGAAGGTTAATGTATAATGATTACACGACAGATCTACGAGCAAGTTAAAGTGATGACATAACTTGCTTCATAATAGCTTCTGTGGGAATATACATTATAATAAAAACAGGAAAAAATTAATAAAATCAAAAGAATTAACCTACAGTGCTTTAATCAGTTGCCGAATACAACGCGTTGCAACTGATCTATAAAAAAAGAAGATTTTAAAGAAAACAGTTAAATATTTAAAAATATTTAGGATTTTTATCTTTTTAAAAGGTAAATGAATTTATTGTTCTTAATTAGTCAAAAAGGTATTTCCTCCCTCCTTTCTAGATGCCTTCGTGGTGTAACTGTAGGACACTCGGCGCGTATTCGAGAGGTCCAGGCTCGAGTCCCGGTGAGAGAATTGCTTTTTTTTTCACGTCTCCTGCTTCAAAAAATCCTAATGACTCTACAGTGGCGCCCGAACTAAAACCGAAGGTGGTGGATGATGATTCTTCACCACTAGTATTTGGCAACTGTGTCAGCTAATCTCCAGTCTCCCTTTAAAAGGAGGAGGAGTATGTAAAATATTTTCTTCCTCCTTTCTGCATACCTTTGCGGTGTAAAGGTAGCACACTCGGCGCGCATTCGAGACGTGCAGGTTCGAGTCCTGGTGAGGACTTTGCATATTTTTCACTTATCCTGCTACAAAAATAGCCTAATGATTCTACAATACAAGTTAAAAACGTTCCCTGGTATAAAGCAAGGCAGCTTAAAATTATTTTAACTTGAGTTCTACGAACTGAAACTAAAATAGTCGTGACTAACATTTAGGTAATGTAGATTAATTTGACAGAGTGACGATCAAATTGGTTATAGTCATAAATTAATGCAATTAATAATTTTACATGGCCTTATTTGATCGATAAATTTGAAAAGTGAATAAAAATTTATAATTTTGCGAAAATTGTACTCTGTTCTCTTTGCAAGTACTATATTTGTTAATGTAGTTTGATCCTTATTTTCGCAATTTTTAATTTTTGAAAATCGGAAACCTAAAATTAGGTATTGTACACCATTTCTGAAGGGAGAGATTAAAGAAAGAACTGATTAATTTTAAGAAAACACATAATAGATGCATTAGTAAGTACTATTTTATTACGGATTTTGTACTTAATTTTCCATTTTTAGTAGAAGTGTAATTAAAATTGTGTTATTTCCCAGTGCAATGGAGCGCGCGACGAGTTTTAAGAGAAGCTCCGCTGAAAAAGTAATAATACAGGAGCACGCACATTTAGCATTTAATAAATACATATCTCGTAATTGTACTCTTTTACTGTCCAGAAATCTCGAGAAAATACCAGTATGTTCTCGTGCATGATTAAAATGCTTTTAAAAGCCGGATTAAAACATCTCAGCTCAGTTGTTTACTTAGTGCTGTTATTGATTGTAGCGAATTCGCGGTGAGATCGGATTAGCTTTCTCTGTATTTTGAATTGAGTTCTATTTAACGTTTTAGAAGTTTAAAGTATAACTACTATAAGATATGGCGATACTGTACGAATATCTGTGAGGAAATTTCAGCATTTTGTTTTATTTCTTGGGATAAGAATAAATTTTATTAACTTTTTATCGACTTGTACATTCAATTTATTACGAACCCTTACGGACGCAACAATATGTCAAGGAAATTTTTTGCCGATTATTTTCAGTTCACTGTTTTATTAGCTTCAGTTGTTTCTGTCATAAATCAGAAATTTTAAAATTATACTCCGAGAGAGAAAAAAATCCTGTTAGATTCTATTTAGTTTAATTAACAGATAAGTACTTAAGTTACGAATTCTAACTGCAATCTGTTTCGTTCTGAGGACACCAGCATTCAACTAAAGGGAGATAAAAAGGGTAAAATGCGACATGCATATGAATACCTCCATTACCATACATCTGGTAGCCGACAACGATAAACTGCAAGATTTCCTTTCCAAGGCATATTCTAACAAAACCAAAAACAAGCGTTACATTAGAATTGCGTTTTAAATTATTTACAGCTGACTGCAATAAAAAATGCATAAAATTTAGAATAAGTGATGAGTTTAATTTAGTTCGTATTAATTTAGCGGTATCCACATTAGAGCATTAGAAATACCTGTAATTTATACTGTATGACTACTGTATGATTGTAGTAGATTTTATCTTAACATTAAATTCTTATAGTTAGTTAATAATGTTAAAAAATAATGTTTACCTAAAATAGTGAGAAACTCGTAAGCTACCTTCTGCTTTGTAACCATGACCTATGGTACAAATTATGCAGGAGAAAATTTTGAAAGTGTTTGCGAAAATACTCGTTTGAAAACATCATGGTCAACATATCTAAATCAAAATCTCCATAGCTGTGTTTCGCGAAAAACACGTTTAAAGACTTACCCTCTCATAACGTTTAGAAAAATTAAGATATGACTTCTACGTAATTATTCTCCTAGTGGACAACCAGGAAGGGTAAACTATCTAAACTATACAGCAGTAAGGTCCAAATTAAAAAAAAATTAGCAAAAACTTGGAAAACGAAACTGAAGTAAAAATAAATTAATAGAAAAATAAAAGAATAATCATAACACATTAAATAATAATTAATAATTGATTAATTCCATGGTCTTTGTTAAAGAAAAGCCAAAAGATTTATCAGAAGGCCATTTTTCTGAACTATATCTGTATAAATGGTAAAATAATATTTCTACTAATAACAATTTTTTAATATAAAATAAAAGCAATTAAATGAAAAAAAATGAATACTGCTGAATGAAAATGCTGCTTTGTGAAAGAGGCACCTTCTAGGATTCAAGTTTAAAATATTAATTATTAAATGAAACAAAATTTCAGAAATATTGTATAGATTGAATTATATTACCATTAACGTTTATGTAAAAAAAGATAAATATCTTTATCCTTCATTTCAGTATGATGTTGCTACTGATTTGTTAATAATTTTTTGTTTATCGATATTATGTTGCAATTTAAAATAAAAAGGTGCATAACATTTGTAATATTGGTGTCCATTAACATACTTATATATTCAGCCTTTCCTACATTTCTACTATTATATATGATTTTTTAACATATAAAGAAGGAAACGATTGGTCATTATAGTTTGACCGTCTCAAACGCAGCCCTGGCTGGCATTCTGCCAAAACACATAGACTCGTCCAAAAGGGGCGTTATTAGTTGCTGGGACGTGAAAAGTCACGTGAAAGTCTTCTCTTCTCCGGAAAGAGATATGTTGGAGGGAAAGAAAGTCCCCCTCCTTCCACCCTATTTTGAGAATAATTCGGTCCGAATGGCGCATGAGTGTTTGTGCTCATGGTCGCGGAAAAGGCGGTCGAACTATACTCGTTATAGTTAAACCATTATTAGAAAGCTAGGCATTCTAATATGAAATGAGCTTTTAAGCCTGTAAATATTTTTAACTAGTAAGTTTAATAAGTTTTTTCTAATATACCTGAGGCAATGAAGCGAACGAATACAAGGAAAAAATACGTAATAAATAATCTCTACTAAAAAAAAATTCTTAATTTAATTTATTTTTTATTTCCATGATACAGAATATTTTCACCTCTAGTTAATTCTTTCAGTAATCAACCGAAAAATGTTGTAAACGTATAAAGATTATGAGACGTTTCGAGGTGAGAAATACATAATAAAAATTGTTATTCCTTTGCCAGGATTTAATCCATAGACTTTTTCAATAGCTAACTGCCAACGATTTCACTGTAAAAGCAGGTGCAGTGGAAGTACTGTATTTCCTTGCAAGCCAAGAAAGCAAAAATATTCATGGTTTTAGCGTTGAACCGAAGATATATATAGCTGATTTCAAAATGACATTATGCTACTAATCATTCAAAAATTATTTATAACGACTAACCGTTTAAAATATTTCTTATATGCTTAGCCGCGCAGTCTGGAGTGTGGTTAGTGACTGTGACCTCTGCACCGAAGGTCTAGGTTTCGAATTCCGGAGAAGGCATGGATGTTTCTAAATATATAGTGTCTGTGACGCACAAGGGTACTCTAAATATGCGGCGAGCCGAAAATCCTCTCGAGAGATTGCTGGTAGGGAAGAGAGGTAGGAGACCCTCTGACCCGTCTCCCCGTGGTGCTGTTGGTCAAAATTGGGGGCTGAACCGAGCAAAGTAGCACTGTCACACTCTCTCAAGACTGGGGGCGGAACTGTGGTAAAGTCATGCTGTCACCTATATGGTGCTCAAGGCTCTTGGCCACGATGAATGTGGGCTTGTGCTGACCACTGTTAGACAAGTAAGATTAGTAACAACAACAACTTGCATGATTCACAAATCATCTTCCGTTGACGAATTAGAATACCCAGAGGCATTTCACATTCATAAAATTGTTTCAGTTAACTCAGTCATTCCTTCAGTAACTTTTTGTTTGTGGATAGACGGCGGCAATAGTTTTGTTGCTTTTCTTATCTGCGGCATATTTTCGAATTTTTGTCTATTAGCATAGCGTAAGCACATGCTTCCCCTTCGCCATTTTCCTTTTTGCAGATAAAGAAGGAGATTCTATTTAATTTCCGAAACTAGTCGTGCAAATGTTTAGCAATATACGCTGATTTTTGTTGCTATAGTACATTTAATAGTTGTTTAGGGTGCGATTTTATTCAATATTAGCACAACTAAATTAGGAAATGTCGCCTCTAAGTTCTTAAAGGCAATCTGAAATAATACATGAGTATCTGAAACCGAAATATCTCAAATAACATCAGTTTGATGTTTCTTAGAAAGAAAACGTATCTCTTAGAAGAAAGACATGAAACTTGTGAAGTTTCTGGAATCTTGCTTAGAAGGAAAATTCAGTATTTTTGTCATAATAGTGTTACCTGCTTAAATAAGTCTGATTATGTTTCAAATTTACAGAACATTAAATGTTCCTACTGAAGATTTATTTAGTGCCAATATCAGGCCTTGGTAATGGCAATTAAAGTACGAATTGAAACTTAAATAATTAGGAAAATTTTGATCTGTTCAGTTGAAATATGAAAGAAATATTACACTGTTTTCGTACTTCAGGAAGTAGAAATTCTCACCAGACGCGGAGGTTTATTTACAAAGAATATTATGAATGTTAAACAACAATGATCTAACGTAATTGCACATTTAAGAGTGAGAATATTCGAACTGCTCAATTACATAGACTGATTTGTTTTAGTAATTATTGATAATTCCGGCTCATATTATTCTAGTTATTAGTGATGTTATCTACATAAAATTTGTATATATAAATAAATTTGATTTCAACACATTTACTTAAGTACTGCTTTATGAAAGAGGCACCTTCTAGGATTCAAGTTTAAAATATTATTTATTAAATCAAACAAAATTTCAGAAATATTGTATAGATTGAATAATATTACATTTAACGTTTATGTAAAAATAGATAAATTTCTTTATCCTTCATTTCAATATGTTGTTGCTATTGATTTGTTAATAATTTTTTGTTTATCTACATTATGTTGCAGTTTAAATAAGAAAGTGCATAACATTTGTAATATTGGTTTCCATTAACATGCTTATATGTTGAGCCTTTCCTACATTTCTACTGTTTAGTCTGCTCCACCAGAATATACAAATTATGCGGGTTTAAATGATCTAAGTTTAGAGAAAGCGTTAGCAACTTAGATCCGGAACATGATGATTCTTTTTTTTTTTTTTTCTTGCGGGAATGCTGACTCTTAGTGAGTTAATTTTCGAGTTGTATTTACATGAGAAAAAGAGTTAGAACTTGAAGGTTATTGTAAGTCTGTAATATTTTCCTTTGTAAATATGAGACTGTAGTGTTTCTTGTTAATTAACTCAATTAGTTTATTGTGTTATCTTTGCTTTCACTTCTGCTTCTGATAACTCCCATCAGGATGCAGATGAATTACAGCATTTAACTGTATAATTCTTGGCTTCAAGAAAGAGAGTTTGGAAGCTATAGATAATAGGTAACTCTATTAGATCTCTCTGCTACTGATATGAATTAGAGGATTTAGCTTTGCTAGCCGCAGTTGCTTCGTAAAATACTGAATCAGAGCTAAGCTGATTAAGCGTTATTTAATATTCTATTTTGAATGCAGATTCTTTCTGAATTTTCCACAAGGTTTTCAAATTTCAAATTTTAATTAAATTTTAAATTTTTTTCGAGTTTATTTATTGTATTTTAAGAGTAAGACAGAGGATAAGTCGTGTGTATGTCTTTAAGGTTCTTGGAATTGACATTTAAAATAATGCATAACAGTACAGAGGTAGTATTGTATTATCAACCCTCATGCAGAGGAAACTAAGTTTTGTTGTTGTCTTAAATCAAATTTTCAAGCTGAAATACCAATAAATATTTTAGTTGTTTTAAGTGTTTGTTGTTATCAGTTTGTGTTGCAGGTTTCTAAGCCAAGGAGGAATGGAATTTAGTGCCTTAGTCTGTTACTGTGAGTTACTTAGAATTTAAGTTAAATTTGAGTAGGAACTTGTAGATTAATAGCATTGCTTTTGCGTAATTATTTGATTTAATGATCGGAAACCTGATGTGTTTACCTAAGAGTATTATAAATGAATATATCATTCCTTTCCCCTCCAAATCACCAGGTTTGCATTTGGGGTTTGGTTTTAGTTGATTATGGCAAAGCACACTAGGACTGTCTGCCTACGGGGAGAATTTTCTGAGGGAAAGTATCTGGTATACAAGTTAAACACGAGGAAAACCACGAAAACGTCCATGCAGACAGGCCATTTGCCGAGAATCGAAACCAGGTCGGAACTACAAGTGTTCAGTGATTTTACCGCTCGGCTGCTATTGGGCCCCGAACTTCATGGAAATTTTTGTTATCTAATGTTTTTACTTTTCATCCATTGTATCTACAGAAACATGTAAAACAAATAATAGATATAGATAGCTTTAGAGTTTTGCAGGGGCACACCAACAAAATTAATGCAGATATTTATGTAAAATGGTAGAAATCATTTTAAGTTCAACTACTGCTACTACTACCCTCTTTGGCATTCGTCCAACAAGGGTTCAATTCGAAAAAAAAACCGTATGTTTGCTAATTGATTTAGTAAGATGTGTATTACTGCGATCTTTGATGTAATTAATGTAAATAATTTATATTTCTGTTATTCAGGTACGATGAGTTGCAGAGGCTTTATTTATTTAGATCTTTACTTGGCAACGAAGTACTTATACATCATTTAAATGTCATTTAAACGTATGATTATGTCATTTCTATTTTCCGTTTTATAACTGGGTCATTTTATGAGGTAAAGTTGATCTAAGAAGCAGACAGATAATGCTATGAAATTTCAAATTCTCAGTCAATAAACTCCGGTTTCCTTTCACAGTTCATTTACTCTTCTCTCTTTTTTTGCATAGGAAATGAAGAGCTTACGCTGCCAGATTTATTTGGTACATTAAGCTTCTGATATATGGAGAGGTATCTTACGAAGTACATGCCATACTCATCTGAAAGAACGCAAAATCCATAAAAGCAGTCCTTCCAAAGGCAGGGATTAAATCGACGATGAAGGAAAGGGTTTTGCAGAGGGGGGAAACTGCAAGACTACCGATACTGTTGTCGGTGGAAGTTGGTGTCTCATATTTACATGCGGTTATACACTCGAAAAATTGGTTATTTATGTGTATTGCTTTCTACATACACTGATTTCTCAATGCAAAAGCAATTGCAATTTGATCTTCCAGTTTCGCATTGGGAGATGTTTCACATAATGATTTCTAGTTCTTGGCTTCCTTTTGCAAAGAAATGTAGATGTGAGAAGTGTGGGTAACTTTTTTTGTCTTTAGTTTCTTTCTTAGAGTTTTGCTTTTTAAATGGCCGCATTTTTGCTTCTTAAGTATTTGTTGTGAATGGCAGAACTTGGCAGATTTTAGCAGTCTCCTTTCCCACAACGTCACTTAGGATGCCCCATAGCGGATAGACGGATATTACATTCATCAGAGCAGAGGAAGGATACACGAAACTAGTAAACTTTGAATGGGAGTCGAAGCCACAAATATAAAGGAATATATCTTTCATTTCTCTCCCAAATCGCTAATTTTATTAATTTTCGTTTCCTGGCACTTCTGCCTTTCATCCATTCTATCTGTAGAAACATGCAAAACAAATAATATATGTGGATGGCTTTAGAGTTATGCAGTTGCATAACATAATAATTAAGGCAGGTATTTCTGTAAAATGGTAGAAATCGTCTCAAGTTCGACAAAGGCTACTGCTACCTTAAGAATTCGGAGTAACAGTCAGCGTCTGCTGATTGTCTGTCACTTGCCATACATTTTTGGATCCCCCTCGCCTCACAGATACTGTACACCTACAAGCATCCATGCCTTCTCCTGCACTGGAACGTGAGCCCATCGACAGAGCAGCCAGAAGAGCTAACCACTACACCGACTAGGACGATGCTAAAGCTTAAACAGTTATATTTTATCCTAGCTGGGTTCCTGACCGTTCAGTAGACTGACTACACGTCAGTTTCCTGCCGTGTAACAGTAATACTGACCTTTAAAAATTCCCATAGAAAATTTTATGTACTTTAAACAAATATATTTCCCGTGTTCTCTTTTCTACAATTCTACAATTCTTTTCTACAAACTTTCTACAATAATTTTCTGGGTCCTGGAAAAGGTCGACGTCCACGTTTTTTTTAAAAAAGCTAAAATCAGAAATATTAATTAAAAACTAGGAAAAACGCATATTTTAGCCCTCATTTTTCCGAGTGGCAACAGTCTCGCAAGCTGAAGATGAAAATCTACTTCATTTCGAAAGTTATGCCCGCTGCTCGCTTTCAAATCCCAGAGTTTGTTAATAAAACATTTCCAAGCTTTACAATTAAATAAAAATAGTGTGGCCAAACTTTAAATACATTATTACCGATTCCAAAAATTTGTGGGAAGCCATTTCGACTGCGTACGACTTTAATCAGCCAAGATATTAATTAAAAAAACACAAAAAAAAATAAAAAATCTGAAAGATTTCAGATTTTAAATTACGTCCAAAGGCGCGTTTTTTTTTAACGTTTCGTGTGCTACCTTTTTTATTAAATATCATGTACTACGTACTCAAACCATAAAATTCAGTTCAAAATCAATATCGCAAAATCATTTTAAAATGAACATATCTTTAGAATTTCCGTAAGTCTCGTGCGCTGGAGATGAAAATGTTTTTTTTTTCGTACAGTGTTGCCATTGCTCGCTTTGAAATCATTTAGTTTGTTATTCAGAAATTCGTCGAAATGTTACAAAACATAAAATCGATAATAAAGCAAATTTCAAATTCAAAATTAGGGCTTCCAGATGCCCATATTCGCAGTAGGATTACGTCATTCAAAATTCGATGGCTCTAGGTTTTATCACAATGCGAGAAACATGCATACATTAATGCAGATTTTTCATTTTTTAAAATTTAATGCAGAGCGATAACATTTAGTGGCAACAATTTGAAAAGTGAATCGGGCATTCAGAGTGAATCAACGCAAAATCGCAAAACGAAAGTAATAGTCCTTTGGGACTAAATCCCTTTGGACTAAAAAGCCGAAAACATTAATTTCGGCACTCATTTTTTCATTTTTCCGAGTGGCAACAGTCTCGCACGTTGCAGATAAAAATGTTTTATTTCGAAAAGCGTTGCTACTGCTGGGTTTCAAATCGTAGAGTTTGTTAATCAAAAATTTGTAACTTTTACAAAATCTATACACATAAAGAAGAATGTCTGTTTGTATGTTTGTTTGTTTGTTCGCGTTATTGATTTCTGATCAACTATGATCAATTTTCTGCAACATTTAACTTACTAATTGAATATAGGAGAAATATTAGATGGAACTGGAGCTTTTAACACCATTTGATCAGAAAGGCTAAAATTATTTAAAACTGCATGCCATTGTTGCTGATATGATGAGAGACAACTAGCTTATTTTTCTATCGAACTTTTTTATGTGGATTCCATATCGCTTCAGACTGAAAATTGGATGACAATGAATCGTATTTTTTGCTTCGTTATTAGAGAAGGATTACAGCGGTATAGTTCTCTCTGTTGTTAGATATATTACTCTCAACCTAACTTAACTGCCAGCGGGCACTTCCGCTAGTCTCTCTATATAAAGTCTATTTGTTTATCCTCTAATAACTCAGTCTCATTTACAGCTATCGTCACCAAACTTTCTACAATTCTTTGCTGGGTTCTAAAAAAGGTCGACGTCCACATTTTTTTTCAAAAAACATTGCTAAAATCAGGGATATTAATTAAGAACTCGGAAGCACGATCATTTTCGCCCTCCGAGTGACAACAGTCTCGCAAGCTGGAGCTGACAATCTGTTTTATTTCGAGAAGCGTTGCCACTACTCGCTTTCAGATCGTAGAATTAGTTAATAAAAAATTTTCGAGTTTTACGATGAAATAAAAATAGCATTTTCAACCATTAAATACATTATTCCCGATACCAAAAATCTGTGGAAAGCCATTTCGGCTATTCCCATCCTCATACGACTTTAATCAGCCGAGATATTAATTAAAAACTCTGAAAGCGCTAATTTTCGCACCTCATTTTTCCGAGTGGCAACAGTCTCGCGCATTGGAGATAAAAATGCTTTATTTTGAAATGTGTTCCTACTTCTCGCTTTCAAATCGTAGTGTATTTTAATCAAAAATTTGTGAGTTTTACTAAATCTATATATATAAGGAAGAATATCTGTTTGTTCTCGTTATTAATTTCCAATTAATTATGATATTTTTTTTCCCCATTCAATCGAATAAAATTTAATATAGGTGAAATATTGGATGGACCTTGACCAATGGATTAGATAATTTTTCCAATGGATTTACGACCATTAGATTAGAAAGATGAAAATCTTTAAAAACTGCGTGCCGTTGTTAATGATATAATGAGAGAGAATTAGATTATTTTCCAATCGAACGTTTTTATGTGGGTTCCATATCGCATCAAACGGAAAAATGTATGACTATGAATCGTATTTTTTGTATCTTTACTAGAGAGGGATTACAGCGGTATCGTTCTCTCTGCTGTTAGATGCATTACTCTCAGATTAACTTAACTGGCATCGGGTACTTCCGCTAGTTACTAATATTTATGTCCAACCTCCCTGCTAGTTTAATATAAAGAATAAGCAAAGTATTGATGCGTTAGTGAAATTAATCTTGATCTTATTATCTGTGATGGACGTTCATGTGGTATGGCAACAGGTACTATCAGTATTTGTTCAGCGCGCTTAAATTTCAATAGAATAAGTTGATTATGTTATTTTAATAACGTTCTGAGACGAAACTCAATTTCAGTTAAATCTAAATACTGTTATAACTTTCTAAACTGCAGATCGAATTTTCATTCCTCTTTTAACTAACCGTCGCATTTCTAAATATGCAAGTAAACACGACAGAAATAAATCAACAAAAAATTTATTGTTGACTTCACATCTAAGTAAAAAGCTAAGCTAACGCAAATTTACTTCTTGCGGTAGATGGACAGTAGTGAGCTAAAATACGAAGAAATCGAAAGTTTAATTTAGTTCCTAGCTCTTGAATCTGATAATTGAACGAGTAATAGTCAATCAAAAGAAAGATACATGAAATGGGAAAAATACCGCCCCCGCCGCACTGAACAGTAATAGATAAGTGTAAAACTCCTGTTATTTAAATACTCTGGTGGTTTAGAAGAAACAGTTGGGATATGGAATATATTTTAACATAAATAACGTGTTAATTAAAATAATTCTTACAGAGATACTGTAAAATTCTGCGAGAGATAGACTAAGCTTCCATTCAGGTTTAGTCTTCTGTGACCGAACTGGTTTTGCTTTGTATTTGTATATTTGCTTTGCTTTAAACCTCAGTTTAATGGCCTAAAGAGGCAGCTTGATGTAAGCCATAAACAAGGCCTAGAAAACGCCTAATGAAATTTAACAATGAGTACAATTTGCTTCAAAAGATGATTATCATTAAAAAAGAATTTTTAATTCTGTAACAAAAGCACATCATTGATAAAAATTTGCGTTTTTGTGGGCGTTAATGGATAAACATCTTCGAGGTATTTATTATTTTCACTTCATAGGTTTGCGTGCCAGTAAAATAGAGGTTATTCCTGCCTGATGGGGATACGTTTAGGCTGGATTTGCCTCGCCCATTACTTTTGGTGTACAGTAGACGTCACTTAATGCCGTTAATATTATCATTGAACGCTTATCGAATAGCTAAAGTTCTGTCGATTTGTATTCGAAAGTATAACAAATATATCGCTGATAGTGATCAAAAGTTTGGTTAATGTTATCAAAAGGCTATAGAATTAATTTTCCAGACCGAATTAAGTTATCCAAATAAGTTCACAAAGAATAAAAAAATTGCCAAGTGACAGAAAAATGTCATTAAGGGATTAAGCAGAAAACTGCTTTTACTTTAATAAATCATTTAAAATTAAGCAAAAAAAATGCTCAGTTTGGATAAGATTTCGAATAACTCTATTGATTTCGAGAACGATCAGACACAGTCTCGTTTCATCAGATAGAAGAAGGTGACAGAAATGTCTGCCAGGGTGCTTCTGAAACAAATCCAAGCACATCATATAATAAACTTTCTTAAGAATGTAAAGATGGAATCGGTGAATTCCCTATAAATGCTTACAGGGATAGCATTTCGAGTATTAAGATTAGAATTACAGCATTGGTTAAATAATTTCAAGAAGCATTGAAATAGTTCATACATGAACATTTGCATAGTGCTTACAGACAATCCGCTAGTAACGACGTTTCTCGCAGTTAAAATTCTGTAAAAAAGTACTTTTATTTTTACGCTTATATATATTATTGTTACGGATTTCACATTTATTTGACTATTTATTTAGAATTGTAATTTAAATTGCTTTATATTTCCCGTGCAACGCAGACGATTTTTGAAGAGAAAGCTACGTCGAAAAAAAAATAAAAATAAAAGAGCGCGTGCATTTAATGTTTAATAAATAAATATCTCGTAATGAACGTTGCCATCCAGAGAAATCTAGAAAAATCGAGATTGTTCTAGTGATAATTAAAAAGCTTATAAAAGCCGAATTGAAACACCTCATCTCAGTTGTAGTTGTAGCTGTCTAAAGCGAAGTGCTGTTTGTTTACTTAATGCTGTTATTGATTGTAGCGATTTCGCTGCAAGATAGAATTAGTTTATTTGTTTTAAAGTGAATTCTGTTTAACGTTTGAGATATTGTGCGACTATCTCTGAAGAAATATTTCAGCATTTTGATTTATTTCTTGTGGAAAGAATAAGTTTTTGTTAACTTTTTAACGACTTGTGCATTCAATCCATAACGAACCCGTTCGCACGCAACTATATATATATATGTTAAATATAAAAAAAATGCGATGGCTTTGCTCTATGCGAACAGGCAACCTATAATTAACTTTTCGCAATTTCAGGATCTTCTCCCTAGACCAGTATTTTCGAGAACACTCTGGCCTGTTATGTAACAGCCACTATAAATATCTCTACGCGCCATTTTGCGTCAGACTGCTTCCTGCCATCGCCTGCTATACGAAAGCTTCGCTCAGTCTCTTCGTCTTCCTTTTGTTAAAAATATTGATGACGTCAAGTTTCAAAATTCAATATTATTTATATTTAAATCATGATTGGATATCTGATCTGGAGATAGTCGTCTAAAGGAAAATGAGCTTTCATTTTAATTGAATAAAGATGTGGAGTGTTTAAAGTGAAATTTTTCTGTGTCTTCCACTTCGCAACGACCACACCCGGACCCAACTCTGACCTGATTGCTAAGCTTCATCATTTCCAAGACTCATCTACTTCACTTATGTCCTTGTGTTACATATTGATTTATGCAGAAAAATAAGCTTAATAATTAATTTATTTTTCTTCTTTATTAAAATTTTGTATTCCTTGTATTTTTCTAAAATTCAGACATTTTATCATTTCCTAAAAACCAGAAGATAGTACGATTTGTTTTCTGTAGAATAAATATGCATAATTTTAAAGAGGCAAATGTTCAAAAGAAATTAAAACTTACGAACCTGACACCGCATTGCATTGCATCAGTATAAAAAATAGTATACTATAAAGAATCATTATTTTGTAGCCTTAAGAATAACTGCGATATTAGATTAAATACGATTCGCTTTTTAACAAATATACTGCGTTAAAGTAAAACACCAGTAACAAGATATATTAGATGTGTAAGGTTTTAGTTAAACTAACAAAGTTTTATTCTAATTTTTCCTTTTCTAGCTCTTCTCATTTCAACTTCCCGTTAGAAGAAGCGCGCGTTTTCAGCTTTATGCTAATTTGAAGTGG